>JAHHZJ010003111.1:0-182756 GCA_021437245.1 Aegilops speltoides | reverse complement strand
TGGTCGAAAGTGATTGGTTTTGATATCCAATCTCTACGGTCTGCTGGGTTGGACCGTGCGAGGCTCTTTTAGAAAGTGGCGCTTGTTTTCCTGTCCTCACATGAAGTGAGTTTATCGCTTTGACCCCTTGTGGGAAAGTCTTTTGTTTTCCGGTGCTGCTTGGCGGGGTTTATCTTCTTAACTTGACGCGCCGAGCCCCTTGTGTTCGGCGTTTAGTCGGCCGGACTGTTTGAAAACCCAACAATCCCTGTGGGTGTGATTTGCGGGCCTTCCGGGGGTACTGTGGATTTGACATATCCGACCCAGAATTTTGTGTAGGTTAGACAGCTCGTCGCTGTCATCCTTGAGGGGCTAAGCTTTATTATTTGGCCGTGAGCTTTTAAATCCGGCGTTGACTGCCGTGCTCTTTGGGCTTTTATCTTTATTCCGGTGCTGCTCTTTTCTGCGCCGTGATTTTCCATTTCCATCTCTTATCTCGGATGTACTTGGGTCGCTGGTGCTGCTTCTTGCCAGCCAGCTATCCTCTCCTGCGCAGAAGCGGGTCATGAGGCTTGTTAATGCGGTCATTGTCCTTGGTTTCTCTTGACCGAGGTGTCTGGCGAGCCATTCGTCTCGGACATTGTGCTTAAAAGCTGCTAAGGCTTCGACGTCCGGACAGTCGACTATTTGGTTCTTTTTGGTAAGGAACCTGTTCCGCACTTCCGCTACCGACTCTCCGGGCTGTTGAGTTATGTGACTTAGGTCATCTCAGATCCGGAGGCGGACATAAGTCCCTTGAAAATTTGCTCTAAACGCTTCCTCGAGCTCTTCCCAACTTCCAACAATGTTTTCTGGGAGGCTTTTGAGCCAATGATGGGCTGGCCCTTTGAGCTTGAGGGGTAGATATTTTATGGCGTGGAGATCGTCTCCTCTGCCCATATGTATATGCAATATATAGTCTTCTATCCGACTGTGGTCTGTTGTTCCATCGTAGGCTTCTATGTTTATGGGTTTAAACCCTGCTGGGAGTTCATGATCCAGCACCTCGTCGGTGAAGCATAGTGGGTGTGCGGCGCCCCTGTACTTGTACGTGCCGCTATCGTCGGACACTTCACGTGTTCCTTTGCTTATTAGGGCTTTCCTTTTGGGTTCGTAGATGGACCTGGCTGGGCCATTTGACGGTGGGGGCTTTATGGCCTCCTCGTCGAATTCTGGGAGCAGCTTGCGCTTCGGGTAGCTCTTCGATTGGTGGCCGTTGCCGTGTTTATCTGCGGTTTTGAGTACTTTGCTCCATCTTATTCGGAGCGCGTCTTCCGTTGTGTTGAGCTTCCGCTTTTCTTCTTCGTGCTTCTTGTCAGTAGCGATGAGCCTGCGTTTGAAAAGCTCTTGTTCGACGGGCTCCTCGAGTTCGTCGTCATTGGGGCTTGTTTGGTCTTCGGAGGGAGGTATATAGTTGTGGTCCTCGACCTTTTCTTCTGCCGCCCTTTCGTGAGGGCTTGCTTCTGCATCCTCCTGCACTGAGTCTTGCTTGAGGGGTTTGTCTTCGGCACTCTCTGGGGTATTGTTATTTCCTGTGCCGGAATCTCCATTCTTGTTGTGGCAGGATTTAGAGCGGCGCCGCTGATGCCGGCGTTTGGGCTGCTTCTTTAGAGAATCTTCCTCCGCTGCTTTTTCGCCATCCCCTTCTTTTGGGGTATCCACCATGTAGACGTCATATGACGAGGTGGCCTTCCAAAGCCCCTGTGGGCGCTGGGTCTGATCGCCTCCGCATCATCGTCCATAGCGTCGATGTCATCGGAGTCGTAGTCTAGCATGTCGATTAGATCTTCGACAGTGGCTACAAAGTGGGTGGTGGGTGGGCTCTGAATTTCTTCATCGTCCGAACTCCAACCATCCTGGCCATAGTCCGGCCAGGATTCTCCTGATAGCAAGAGATGCTTCAGAGAATTCAGGATATCGCCAAAAGATGAGTGCTGAAAGATGTCCGCGGCGGTGAATTTCGTAACCGGCGCCCAATCTGGTTTAATTGGCAGGGGCGCAGGAGGCTCGGAGTCCGGCGAGGAGTCGGGCGCCTCGGGATCATGAGTTTCGCAGGGAAAAGATTGGTATTCGCCCATCGCTGTGGATGTTGAAGCCCCTGTGGCGGCGCTATCTCCGCCCCTCGACACGGCAATCGGCTCCGGGCTAGTGGCCGGAGCGGATCCGAAAAGGCCTCCAAAGCACACCGCGGCAGAGCTAGATCATGCCCATCGCCACAAAGGCTGGCGCGCTTGTGTGCGGGCTCGAGTCCGTCAAGATCAAGTCTCCGCGGTCATCGGCCGTGAAGTTCAAGCTTCGAATCGACCGACGGCCGGGGCGAAGCTTCGATCTGCTTCCAGATGGCCAAGAGAATTGGCCCGCAGACAAAGCCGCCGAATCTGAAGATCTGTCCGGGAGAAAAATCTCACCCGGACAGCGTTGATGGTTGAAGATGCCATCGAGCCTATCGGGATGACACAGAGGAACTCTCAATGAAAGCACCAATGTCGGTGTCAAAACCGCGGATCTCGGTAGGGGGTCCCAAACTATGCGCCTAGGCGGATGGTAACAAGAGAGCGAGGACACAAGAGTTTTTACCCAGGTTCGGGCCCTCTCGATGGAGGTAAAACCCTCGTCCCGCTTGATTAATATTGATGATATGGGTAGTACAAGAGTAGATCTACCACGAGATCAAGGAGGCTAAACCCTAGAAGCTAGCCTATGGTATGATTGTTGAGATGTAATGTTCGTGCCCCACGGACTAAGGCCCTCCGGTTTATATAGACACCGGAGAGGCTAGGGTTACAGAGTCGGTTACAATGGTAGGAGATCTACATATCCGACGCTAAGCTTGCCTTCCACGCCAAGGAAAGTACCTTCCAGACACGAGCCGGAGTCTTCAATCTTCTATCTTCGTAGTCTGGGAGTCCGACGGATATTGATAGTCCGGCTATCCGGACACCCCCTAGTCCAGGACTCCCTTAGTGTTACTCACCTTCCTTGTCCTCGAGCTGCCTCTTGGCATGGCCGAGCTCGTTCTCGAACCTCTCGAGGCTCTGCTTCAAAGCATTGACCTCTGCAGTCAGTGCGGCAGAGGTCAGCAGCGCAGCCTGCATTCCCATATTGACATATTTTTGTTAAGACTCCTGCGTATATCTTTTTAGATCCTCAGTCCGGCTTTTCTTTCCGAACACCAAACCGAGCATCAGGGGCTACTGTCTATGCGGTACTATTTCACATATCTTAAAATTCTTACGTCAAAGCCTGTTAAAAGGTTGCTGCAGGCCTCGGTCAGCCCGCTCTTGGCGAGCTGAACCTTCTGAATCACCACACTCATGACAGTGCAGTGTTCTTCCTTGATGGAAGCGCCATTGAGCTCCTCCAGCAAGTTATCCGGCGCCTCTGGTTGGACGGAGGCCGCCGGTGTCACAGTCTTGCCCTTCTTACGAAGGGGCCGCCCGCCGAACTCCGGAACCACTGCAGGTTTGGGTGCGGAGTCCGTTGCAAAGTCCGGGATGTTGCCCTGCAGCACCTCCGGGGCCTCCTCCTCCTGGTGGGTCCCTTCCTGGGATCCCACCTCGGCATCATCAGCATCGCGGGGGGTGGAGGCGGTTGGAAGAGAATCCATATCCGACGTGCACAAAGACCCGCTCGACGAAGCGGGAAGATCGTCCTTGGGCGGACTACAGTGTTGTATGCAGCATTAGAAAGACACCATGCGACAAAAAGAAAAATTATAAATCATTTAGGAGTCCGGATACTTACGATCTCGCCAGGGGCTTGGCCCTTGAGGGCCACTCCTCGTCGCCGTCACCAACGTTGGCAGAACAGTCCGGCGGAAGGGTCCTTCCCTTCTTGGACCCTTCGGCCTCCCTCATTGGGGAGGCCTTCCTCTTCTTCTCTTCCCCCGCTGGGGGAGAGGCCTCTTTCTTCTCCTCCTCGTCCTCGAGGGACGAGTCCGCCCCGGAGTCATCGGACGATGAGTCCGATACCACCTGACGCCGGGAACTCCTCCGGGTTCACGTGGCCTTCTTCTTGGCCTTATTCTCCGGCACCACATAAAGCGCCGGGACCAGCAGCCCTGTCAAACGGGCATCAGCTGGGTCTTCTAGAAGAGGAGCCGGAGAGTTAACCTATCCGGACGTCTTCTTCCAGGCCTGTTAAAGGCATTGGGAATTTAGATCCCGCATAGAGTCAAACTATGAAAAGCAAGTGTCCCATAAAGGATAATCTGACTTACCTCGCCAGCCGGACGCTGCGAGCTGAATCCGCAATCTTCGGTAGCGGATTCGGGGGCCTCGCTGCCCTTAACATCACCTTCCAGGCATCTTCGTACGTAGTGTCGAAGAGCCCGCTCAAGGTCCAGTGCTGTGCCGGATTGAACTCCCACAAATTGAAATCCCGCTGCTGGCTGGGGAGAATCCGGCGGATGAGCATGACCTAGATTACGTTGACGAGCTTGAGCTTCTTGTTCACCAGGGTTTGGAGACAGGATTGAAGTCCGGTCAGCTCTTCCGAATAGCCCCACTGCAGGCCCTTCTCTTTCCAGGAAGTGAGCCGCATGGGGATGCCAGATCTGAATTCGGGGGCCACTGCCCATTCAGGGTCGCGCGGCTCGGTGATATATAACCACCCCGATTGCCACCCTGTGATGGTTTCCACGAAGGCGCCCTCAAGCCAAGTGCATTGGGCATTTTGCCCACCATGGTGCCTCTGCACTCCGCTTGGCTGCCGTTCACAACCTTCGGCTTGACATTGAAGGTCTTTAGCCACAAGCCGAAGTGGGGCTGGATGTAGAGGAAGGCCTCGCACACGACGATAAACACCGAAATGTTGAGGATGAAATTCGGGGCCAGATCGTGGAAATCCAGGCCGTAATAGAACATGAGCCCCCGGACAAAGGGGTGGAGTGGGATGCCCAGTCCGTGGAGGAAATGGGGAAGGAATACCACCCTCTCATGGGGCCCGGGGGTGGGGATGAGCTGCCCCTCATCAAGGAGCCGGTGCGCGATGTCACTGGACAAATATCCGGCGCCGCGCAGCTTCTTGATGTGTCCCTCCGTAACGGAGGAGGCCATCCACTTGCCTCCCACTCCGGACATGGATGGAGAAGGTTGAGGTGAGATGTGCGGACTTGGGCGCTAGAGCTCAAGTGCGCGGAGATGGATAAGCAAAGAAGGAAGAAGGCGTAGGTGAAAAGGTGGATCCTTTCCCCTTATATATGGGCGGACGGAACTATGCGTCCCTGCCGGCCTGGTAAAACTCGCTTATCTCCCAAGCGCCACAATCAATGGCGCGGTTGGGTTACCCACGTCCGTATTTATGAGAATCCCGGAATAAGGGGACGCGATCTCTGCTTCGACAAGATGTGCCAAGGAAACCGCCTCGCTAAACGCGCTGAGGTGGTATGACAAAAACGATTCGAGTAAAGGCTTGGCCGTGGGTGATGTCACGCCACGAAATACATCGGCGGATTGAACTTGTGTAAATATTATTCTCTCTACGGTGGTATGTGGAATTTATTTTGCAGGGCCTGACACTATCCTGGTGTTCACAAATCTTCTATGAAGTCATTCGGAGGAAGAACCCGCCTTGCAATGCCGAAGACAATATGCGCGCAGGACTCGTCGTCATTGAAGCCTGGTTCAGGGGCTACTGAGGGAGTCCTAGACTAGGGGTTGTCCGGATAGCCGAACTATCATCGTTGGCCGGACTCCAGGACTATGAAGATACAGGAATGAAGACTTCGTCCCGTGTCCGGATGGGACTTTCCTTGGCGTGTAAGGCAAGCTTGGCAATATGGATAGGTAGATCTCCTACAATTGTAACCGACTCTGTGTAACCCTAGCCCTCTCCGATGTCTATATAAACCGGAGGGTTTTAGTCCATAGGATGAAAAACAATCATACCATAGGCTAGCTTCTATGGTTTAGCCTCCTTGATCTCGTAGTAGATCCACTCTTGTACTACTCATATCATCAATATCAATCAAGCAGGAGTAGGGTTTTACCTTCATCGAGAGGGCCCGAACCTGGGTAATAACATCGTGTCCCTTGTCTCTTGTTACCATCTGCCTAGACGCACAGTTCGGGACCCCCTACCCGAGATCCGCCAGTTTTGACACCGACAGCGAGTTACACCACTGCAGCGTTTCAAGCGTATTTCAGCGTTGTGTTTCTCCAGAAGAAGGCCAAGAGATCCAACGGGAAATTCATGATGGGGTTTGTGGTCATCATGCCGGTTCATTGATCCTGGTTGCAAAAGCTTTTCGTCATGGGTTCTACTGGTTGACAGCTCATGCTGACGCGGAGGATCTGGTAAAGCGATGTGATGCTTGTCAAAAGTTTTCACGCAGAGCTCATGTTCCGGCTCAAGAGTTACGGATGATTCCCATCACTTGGCCGTTTGCCACTTGGGGGCTTGACATGGTGGGACCCTTTAAACATTCCGAGGATAAGAAGACCCACCTTCTGGTGGCGGTTGATAAGTTCACCAAGTGGGTTGAAGCGGAGCCGGTTAGCAAGTGTGATGTGGCTACGACAGTTCAATTTCTCAAAAAGATTATCTTCTGTTTTGGCTTTCCACACAGCATCATCACGGATAATGGCACAAACCTTTCTAAAGGCGAGATGGAAGATTTTTGTCAGAGAGAGCACATCCGGCTTGACTTAGCATCCGTGGCGCACCCCCAAACCAATGGTCAAGCGGAGAGAGCTAATCAAGAAATCTTGAAAGGTATTAAACCCCGGCTTATGGTCCCTTTAAAGCGGCCGTCGGGTTGTTGGGTGGAAGAATTTCCTTCTGTGTTATTGAGCATCAACACCACCCCCAATCGATCAACAGGTTACACACCTTTCTTCATTGTATACAGGGCAGAGGCAATCCTCCCAAGTGATATTCGTCATGACTCGCCCCGGGTTGCTAATTATGTTGAAGGCATAATGAGCAAGCGCCAGAGGCGCTTGGACCTGTTAGATGAAAACGGGATATGGCTCTAGCCCATTCGGCGGTTTATCAGCAAGACCTGTGGCATTATCACAGCCACCGGGTTAGGACAAGAACCTTTCAAGAAGGTGACTTAGTGCTCCGGCTCATCCAGGATCAGATTGACATGCACAAGTTATCCCCACCTTGGGAAGGACCCGCTGTGGTCGAAAAAATCTACACAACGGATCATACTACCTCATTGACGTTCGAGACAACTCACGCACCTCTGAGGAGGAGACCCGGTGGCCGTGGAACATAGCTCTCCGACGGCCTTACTACACTTGAGCCATAGGCTTTTCTTATGTACATATTTCGACAATGTATATATTATGATCAATAAAATAAACCAACATCCTTGCTATAAGCAGGGCCTCTGCTGTTTTTTCTCAAATATCCTTTGAGTTACATGGGGCTTCAGATGACAAAGCGGAGTACTACCTGCTAAACCGGCTGTCATGCCACAATACAACTTGGGAGCTTCACACCCAAGGGGCCAAAGAGAGTCTGGATGCTTTGCACAGCTCAAACATAGGCACCCCATGAGCACAACAAATCATGTTACTTGGGGGCTCTTTGTGTAAAGTAACAAAGAGTTTGATAGGACCCTTGTAGCTGCATATCGACCCACGGCTTGGAAGCCTGGTATATTTACCTAAAACCCCGGGTTAACCTACCTTCATCAAGTAAGCCACTCCTATCCAGGTAATCCTAGCATGACCCTCCGAATGTTTGACAGTTACTCTCATTGAGACCATGAACTTGTCTAAGTTAAAATGGTGATTGGTTAGTTCGAGGCCCATCTTAAAAGGCTTTGTCAAATGGTTTAACTCAGCGGCCTGGCAGCCCATGAAAAGCCTCGAATTTGGGCCTGGTAGCCCTCAAAAAGCCTCGACTACACGGTTTTATTTGCGTTTATCACTATTTTTTTTCTTTTGATGACTTCTATGTTAAACCAGTATCTTTGATCTGGTATGGCTTTTCACCATCATATTAACCCGGTGTTTGGTAATTCCGGCTTGGTTCTCAACTAAAAGTTGACGAACCTTAATATTAAACCGGAGTTTATTAATCGGGCCTGGCTTTGACTACTTGTCGCCAGTTATACAAAATTCAAGATTTGGGTTTTCACCCTTATTACAAACAAAGTTGGTACACCAACTAAAGTGATATCACATCACGGTATGAGTTATTTCATATTTCTTAAGGTTTGATTATCAATCAGGCTTTATCTTGGGTATTATGACCCGTCCAGCGGTAAACCGCCAGGACAAACTTTCTTTATGCAGGCTTCAGAGTCGCGTTATCAAAGAACAAGCAAACATTGCATGTGTTATGGAGGTTCAACACAAGTCGTGCATCAGCACAACAAATCAAAGAGTTTTAACTAGCCTATTACAAGGCACTTTGAGGCCCAAAAAGTTGATTGTCCTTGCACAACAAAAATTTGTCACAGAAACACAAATGTCGGATTAAGACTCGTTGCCCGGACGACGTGAAGTGGAAGGATCTTCAGGTGCCGGTTCAACCTCCTCCTCTCCACCCAGAGGCTAGAAGTCAAGGGTGGTCCAGTCAATCCGGGTTAAAGCCTGAAACACAGCTTCTTCACCTATCAGATCAGATGGGTCAACATCAGGGGCATAAGTGTGCTTACGAATTGGCGGAATAAGGTTTTGTGTCTCTGTTACAGTCGTGTCAACTCGATGGTTCTCTTCATCATAAAAAGACCAATGAACAGTCAGATTAGCTTCTGCAGCCAGTTGACTGGACAATGGACGCATCTTCTTTTGTCAGAGCTTTGAGTGTGTCATTGTCAAATGCTGATCCGTCTGCCTGTTCATCTGGAAATCCCTTGGAGATGTCAACCGGATCCTAGTCAGATATCCATGCTTTGGCCCGGGTCAGTGCGAGTAAAGTGCTAGCCCTTGCAGCAGACCGCTTCACCTCCTCTATCTGAGCCGATGTCATGGATAATATTGCTAATGTGTCCTTGATCAATGTTGGTGCCGTTTGTTATAAGAGACTGCAGAGATAACCCGTTGTGCACCGGTATATAGTTGTTCAATAAGTGTATAAGCCTCCTTCAATTTCATCCGCATATCTGTTCCAAGATGAGCAATGCGATGGCCTCCGACGGTTTAAGAAATTTAAGTTAAACCGGCGGAGTTGATAATACTACAGAGCACATGTTCTAAGGTACTTTTTTTTAACCTTGAAGACTACAGGGCTTGCACCCCACAACATTTTATTAATGCAAAGGAAAAACAGAAATAATACAAAGTTTCCTCAAGATGAGGAAAAAGGAGAAACAGCTAAAGAAGGCTATACAAGAGGACTAGTCCTAATAAATACAAATATATAAATAGAGAACAAAGGCAGCTCCCCTCAAGGAGGTAGGAAATCAATCCATTTAAGTAAGGCCTCTCTATGTTTCTGTTTGATTCTATGAGAGAGCAGAGTGAGATCATGAATGCATCCATTTCTACATGCTCTGAAGGATGGCTTGATGTTCCTGAAAGCTCTGTCATTTCTGACCTTCCAAATATTCCACCAGGTAGTAAAAACCACCTCCGCAAAGAAAGGTTTGTTGAACTCCTTTCTAGCATGGTAGGCAATCTCCACCATGTCCTGACTGTCTTTCCATACAATTTGCAGATAGATCCAGACGCGAGCACTGAAATTGCACTGGAAAAAAGGAGGTTTCTGCCCTCCAAGATCCCAGTTGGACATAGAACACATTGTGGACCCTCATTAATCTTCCATTTCCTTCTCTGAATCATGTCCTTGGTGTTAACCCTGTCTGAGGGAGTCCTGGGCTAGGGGGTGTCCGGACAGCCGGACTATCAATATCCGCCGGACTCCAAGACTACGAAGATAGAAGATTGAAGACTCCGGCTCGTGTCCGGAAGGTACTTTACTTGGCGTGGAAGGCAAGCTTGGCAATACGGATATGTAGATCTCCTACCATTGTAACCGACTCTGTGTAACCCTAGCCTCTCCGGTGTCTATATAAACCGGAGGGCTTTAGTCCGTAGGACACAACATTACATCTCAACAATCATACCATAGGCTAGCTTCTAGGGTTTAGCCTCATTGATCTCGTGGTAGATCTACTCTTGTACTACCCATATCATCAATATTAATCAAGCAGGGCGAGGGTATTACCTCCATCGAGAGGGCCTGAACTCGGTAAAAACATTGTGTCCCTCGCCTCCTGTTACCATCCGCCTAGACGCACGATTCGGGACCCCCTACCCGAGATCCGCCGGTTTTGACACCGACATTGGTGCTTTCATTGAGAGTTCCTCTGTGTCGTCACCAATAGGCTCGATGGCATCTTCAACCTTCAACGCTGTCCAGTGGTGAGACTTTCCTCCCGGACAGATCTTCAGATTCGGGCGGCTTTGCATCGCGGGCCAACTCTCTGGCCATCCGGAGCAGATCGAAGCTACGCCCCGGCCGTCAGTCGATTCGAAGCCTAAACTTCACGGCCGACGACCGCGGAGACTTGATCTTCGACGGACTCGAGCCACAGCCAAGCGCGCCGTACTGTGACGATGGGCATGATCTAGCTCTGCCGCCGAACAGTGCTTTGGTGGCCGCACTTGAATCCGCCCCGACTACTTACCCGGAGCCGATCGCCCATGACGAGGGTCGGTAGATAGACGCCGCCCCTGGGGCTTCAACATCCACGGCGATGGAGCCGAATACCGATTTTGTACCTTGCGAAACTCGTGATCCCGAGACGCCGGACTCCTTGCCGGACTCCGAGCCTCCCGCTACCGCCAATTAAGCCGATTAGGCGCGTTATGGAATTCACCGCTTCGGACATCTTTCAACACTCGCCTTTTGGCGATATCCTGAATTCCCTGAAGCATCTCTCGCTATCAGGAGAATCCTGGCCGGACTATGGCCAGGACGGTTGGAGTTCGGACGATGAAGAAATTCGGAGCCCTCCTACCACCCACTTTGTAGCCACTGTCGAGGATCTAACCGACATGCTAGACTACGACTCCGAGGACATCGACGCTATGGATGATGATGCCGGCGACAATCAGGACCCAGCGCCCACGGGACACTGGAAGGCCACCTCGTCATACGACGTCTACATGGTGGACACCCCGAAAGAAGGGGATGGCGAAAAAGCAGTGGAGGAAGATTCTCTAAAGAAGCAACCCAAACGCCGACGGCGCCACTCTAAATCCCGCCACAACAAGAATGGAGAATCCGCACGGAGATAATAACACCGAGAGTGCCAAGACAAACCCTCCAAAGAAGACTCAGCGAAGGAGGAGGTAGAAGCAAGCCCTCACGAAAGGGCGGCGTAAGAAAAGGTTGAGGATCACAACTATGTACCTCCCTCCGAGGACTAATCAAGCTCGATGACGACTTTAACTCAAGAGCCCGTCGAACAAGATCTTTGTAAACGCAGGCTCATCGCTACAGCAAGAAGCCTCAAGGAGGAAAAGCGAAGCTCAACACAGCGAAGACGCGCCCGTTAAGATGGAGCAAAATGCTCAAAACCGCAGACAAACAAGGCAACAGCCACCAACCGAAGAGCTACCCGGCGCAAGCTGCTCCTGAGACCACGAAGAGGCCATAAAGCCTCCACCGCCAAATGGCTCCAGCCAGTCCATCTATGGACCCAAAAGGAAAGCCCCAATAAGCAAAGGAACACGCTAAGTTTCCGACGATAGCGGCACGCATAAGCACAGGGCCAGCACACCCACTATGCTTCAGAGACGAAGTGCTTTGGAACATGAATTCCCAGCAGGGTTCAAACCCATAAACATAGAAGCATACGATGGAACAATGACTCGGAGTCCGGATAGAAGACTATATATCGCATATACATATGGCCGAGGAGACGATCTCCACGCCATAAAATATCTACCCTCAAGCTCAAAGGGCCAGCTCGTCATTGGCCCAAAAGCCTCCTAGAAAATACTGTTGGAAGTTGGGAAGAGCTCGAGGAAGCGCGAGCAAATTTTCAAGGGACTTATGTCCGCCTCCGGATGCGATTTACCTAAGTCACATAACACAACAGCCCGGAGAGTCAGCCATGAAATTTCGGAACAGGTTCCTTACCAAAAGAACCTAATAGTCGATCGTCCGGACGCCAAAGCCTTAGCAGCTTTTAAGCACAATGTCCGAGACGAATGGCTCGCCAGACACCTCGGTCAAGAGAAACCGACGACAATGACCGCATTAACAAGCCTCATGACCCGCTATGCGAGAGAGGACAGCTGGTTGGCAAGAAGCAGCACCAGCGACCCAAGTACATCCGAGATAAGAGATGGAACGGAAATCACGGCGCAGAAAAGATCAGCGCCGAATAAAGAGAAAAGCCCAAAGAGCACGGCAGTCAACACCGGATTTAAAAGCTCGCGGCCGAATAATAAAGCTCAACCCATCAAGGACGACAGCGACGAACTGTCTAACCTACACAAAATCTCGGGTCGGATCTCGTCAAATCCACAAGACTTCGAAGGCCTTCAAATCACACCCACAGGATTGTTGGGTTTTCAAACAGTCCGCCGACTAAACGCCGAACGCAAGGGGCTCGGCACGCGTCAGCTTAAGAAGATAAACCCCGCCAGCAGGCACCGAAAACAAAAGACTTTCCCACAAGGAGTCAAAGCAAGAACTCACTTCATGTGAGGACACGGAAAACAGGCGCGGCACTTTCTAAAAAGAGCCTCGCATTTATCCGCCCCGCAAAACCATAGAGATTGGATATCAAAACCAATCACTTTCACCACCGGATTATTCCAAAAGTGTTCGAACCATGGACGGACTCCGTGATATTGAATCCGATAATAGACGGACTACAATTCACAAACGCCCTAATGGACGGAGGTAGTGACTTAAACCTGCTATATTCAAACACAATCCGCTTGGATGGGATAGACCCTACCAAAATTCGACACAGCTGCACTTCCTTCAAAGGAGTTACGCCCGGCCCTTACGCCAAGTGCACAGGCTCGATATTACTCGAAGTCGTTGTCATGACCGGTTTTTCGGGGAATAAATTTCCATCAAAGATTGTCGTGCTCATCAGCCCCAGGATTACTGTTAGCTGATGAGGCTCCAACTTGATACAGAAATTCCAAGCAAAATACAAGAAATGTGGTACAAGACCATTCTGGCATGTGAGTACAACAATTGGTCTCTAGTGGTTGATGGCGGAAGCGGTTTGTGGATCATCAGTGTCTATGGGACTCCAATCCCCACAGGAACAGCTGACCAGGTTAACTCCTATCTTCACGAGGCTGCTATCATCGTTGCTTAGGTTCCGGGCTGTCATCGCACCGCCCTCTCAGGCAAGAAAATCTGGCCAAGACAATAGCTGTGGACAAGCCAAAGAGTACTTTGAATGTACTCGCAAACATTATGAACACAGTATAACATAACAATGGTGTGCTGAAAATATTTTATGCTCGTGACGTCACCACAAAAGATAAATAATCTCGATGCGTGCAAGCAAGTTATTTATGAAAATGCAATAACATAGTAGTTTTAAAATTTATGAAATAAATAACGAGCAATGCCATTACGGGCGCCTAAGCGACACCACATAAAGGGCTTTAAAAGAAATGCCACAATGGGCGGCCCGAGCGACACCACATAAAGGGCTTTAAAAGAAATGCCACAATCGGCGTCTGAGCGACACCACATAAAGGGCTTTAAAAGAAATGCTACAATGGGCCCGAGCGACACCACATAAAGGGCTTTAAAAGAAATGCCATACCAAGGCCTCGAGCGACACCATATAAAGGGCTTTAAAAGAAATGCCACGGATCAAGGCCCGAGCGACACCACATAAAGGGCTTTAGAAGAAATGTTATAGTCAAGGCGCCTCGAGCGACACCACATAAAGGGCTTTAAAAGAAATGCCACGGTGGCGCCCGAGCGACACCACATAAAGGGCTTTAAAAGAAATGCCACGCCAAGGCGTCGAGCGACACCGCATAAAGGGCTTTGAAAGTAATAATCATAGCGAATATCCCGAGGTAGAACCATCCCGTAGATACTCGATAATAACCATAATATCACGGGTTAGTCAACGATAATAATAATCATAAACATCATAAGTCACAAGTCACAATCCATGTTGTTCCAGCTCGTTAACAGCTTCACCTCCAAGACCGACACTAAGACCGACACTTGACCCATCCTGCATCGTAGTCCTAACCATGGACACGGCTATTCAATAGTTTTAATCTCTGCGGAGGGTGTACTCTTTACCCACGAGTAACGGATTTCTTTAGTCCATCGACTAATTCCGCTTCACGGTCTTTTGTTGAAAACACACCTAACTTGCACACACCAGCTTAACTCACATGTGTCCGAATCACCCACTACACCTGTTAAGCAAACTCTAAGTGGGAGGCTACAACCTCGCGTAGCATGGGATCAAACTTATATCGCGGTTCTAAGGGGTGGCCTCCTCTCGTCCCAACCGAAACACCCATGCCCTCGCACAGGTGGCTCGCCTACCAGCTACAACCGTATCTTCCACCATGGCCTCTCAGACGTGTGTGCTAGGAAGAGGTTGACAACTTATCGAACTGCACTCTACTTGTTGTAGAGACGAGTGGTAGTACGAAACAAGTATGGGGTTATCGAACAAGACTCGATCTACGGTCGACTCAGGAGGTCTATAGTTTCCGGCATGACATGTATAACAAATATATTTCAACCAATACAATCAACACTCATTATATCTTACCATGACATACCGGACATAACCGTCCCGACGGAGACCGGCGACAAGCTCACGCCTACCCAAGGCAGAGGCTTTCCCGGATTCCTTTCCGGTATGCACGCAAGATACATGAGGATGATTACCATCACAAGTATACTCATTTCCAACAGCATGGAAATCACCAATATGCATCCATGCAACTGATCATATCACATGAAATAACAAGTCCTTCGAAATGAGGTGGTGTTATAAACGTGTCAACGAACACACCGAAAATATTATGCCGGGGTTCAGAATGCTTGCCTTCAATGTGTGGAATGGTAGGGTGCACTCCAAAACATTTGAATGCTTTCTCCTCTCTCCAAAAATCCTATTTTAGCAATATAAAGAATTAACACACAAAATAAAACAGCACCAAAAGTTGTTTTGAATTTTTTTCAAATAAATCTCAAAATAAACTAGATCAAATTTTAGAGAGGTGGGAAAAAGAATCATTTTATTTGGAGTTGTATTTAAAAAGATATAACCAGTCAAAGTTCGTCAAATCGGTTTTTAAATAAAATGAGAAAACAAAAACGCTTCGCAGTAAATACGCTCTAAGTAGAGTTACGATTTGGGATTTTACGCTTTCACTTAACCACGTGGACCGGCGGAGTGGGTCACCGACAAGGTCCTAGGTGGCCACTAGTCAGGTTTGACTAGTCGTCCTCCTCTCCTTCCTCCGTCTCCCGAGCGGAGCGGGGCTCCGGCGATCGTCGCCGCGAAGGGAGGCTCCTCGAGGGCATCCGGGGCGTGGATGGATCCACCTCTCCTAGGCGGTCCTCCGGTGGTCGATCGGCCGGCGGGACGGAGGGGTTCGCTGGGCGCGAGCTCCAAGGCGGAGGGAGCTTCGATGACGGAGTGCTTTTTGGCTGCGGTGGTCTCCTGCCAAAATTGATCGAGGGGTTGCGCCATGAGAGGAAGGGGAGTTCTTGGCGAAGAGAACGGAGAGGATAGGCCCTGTGGCGCCGGAATGAACGAGGCGATGGCGGCGCAGGAGTTGCCGGAGATGAGGGAGACGACCTCCTCAAAGTTGATTGGCTGCCATGGGGAGACTAGGGAGGTGGACTGAGGTTGCGTGCGTGCTCAGAGGGGCTCGGGGTCCCTTATATAGGCGAGGCAAGGCGGTTCCGCGGCGGCCGTGGATAAGCTCGTCGGCGACCGCCTTTCAGAAGTCAGCAGGCGCCGTGGTGACGACGAGGGCTAGGCGACGCCTGCGGATGAGCTCGGGTTGTGCTAGGGGCCTGTGGCGAGCCGAGGTGGCTTGGCGGCGCCGATCAGCGGCAGAGGCGCTGCTGCTGTCGCCGGCAGCCGGCAAAAGGCTCTGCCGGCGGCGCCAGAGGCATGCTGAGGTGGCTTAGCGCGTTCTTTGGAGCGGATGAGGTCGGGCGCGGCTCAGGCGCAGCAAGGGCCGGGCGGACGCGGCGTTCGGCGCACGACGACGCAAACGCTAGCTCTCGGCGCTACCAGAGCACGCAGATCAAGGTGCTCGCAAATGCCATGGCATGCTACTGTGTCGCAGGAGAGGGTGGCAAGCCACGTAACTAGGTTATAGATAGAGGGAGACTCAATGGACAAGGTGGTTTGGTCAGGTGGCCAAGTTCATAGTGTAGACTTGAGATCATGCCAATTCAGTCCATGCACTCTAGGTGTTCGTCAAAATGCCAAAGTCACCTAGGCTATTCTTGGAGGGGCCAAATCTTCCATACTAGTGTCTCTGTGGATGAAAGAGAGGGTGGTGAAGTTAGTTTGCAGAAAGGAGAAACTTGCTAGTGCAAGTTTTGCAAAACTTCAATTCTGGACAGAAAGCAAATGGCATTGTTGCAAGTACTTAGAATCATCCAATGGGTCCACTCTCCTGGACTTAAGGGTTTGGCAAGGGGGATTACCAGTAGAAAAAGAAATAATGGATATAGGAGCAACTAAAATGGTGGTTGCTGTACAAATCCTCAAATTGGACCAGAATGGAAAAGAGGTTGATTCACTCAAAAATTTCAAAGAACTTAAATGGGTTTTTGCACAAAGTGGAATAATATGCTCCTACTGACCTCCCCTAATTTTGGTAGAAGTTTTAAAGAGATATTTAAATAGGTTGTAGTGCAAAATTGCTCTCTGGACCAGAGAAGAAAACATGGGTAGCACTCAAAATATTTCAAGAATAAAAGGTATTTTTGTATAAAAGTGATTTAAAAACATCACATGACATCTCCAAATTTTGGTGGGATTTTTAGATAAATATATCAAATGGTTGCAGTTCAAAAAGAGCTCCAAAACTTAAAGAAAGTCATTTAATGAATAAAGCTCAGGGTGAAATAATTTGATAAACAAATCTACTGATTGAGAGATGTTTTTAAATGAGAGGGAAATAAGTCCAATATGTTTTGGAAGGATCCACTTGGGAAAAACTCCTTAATATTAAAAGAAAAGTTTTGAAATCAACAGATATATTCTTGCAGGCAAAAATTTTAAACTCTTGGCAAAATTTTAATAACACAAAAACCTGGTTAAATTTTTGGGGTGTTACAGTCGTGTTCGGATCACCGAACAATTTCCGACGGGAAAAGTTAATTTTGCATATCGTCCCATTTAAAAGTGAACATCAAGCACTATTAGGACGAAAGGCTTTTGTCCGCTTCAATGCCATACCGCATTACGCATCTCTTACACTTAAGATGCCTGGTCCACATGGCACCATTTCAGTGCGAGGGTCACTTAAAGACCCCGGATTCGGATAGACGAATCCGGACTAAGCAGGCTAGGGGCTCCCTAGCCGCATACCCTTTCACAAGGGGCTGCGCGCACAACTAACATCGGTTTCATATAAACCTAGCCTTAATTATTTACGCTTATTCTTTTGCATTCTTTTCGCACGAACTGTTTTTGAAATGTTCCTCTCTTTTCTACAGATGAGCAACATGCGTACCCGTCCAGGATAACGGCACAACGGAGACACAGCGCAGACGCAGAGGGACCCGTCGCAAGGATTCTTTTCGATTAAGACCCTACGTAGACCTTTTTATTACTGTCTCTTGTTAGCAAATCAGCCTCGCTTCTTCCTATAGCCGAGGCGGAGCCCGACGATTTGGCATTGGTCGCCAAGACAATGCCCGCATTCGGACACAAGGGGCTTAGGGTATAATTCTGCCCATTATCATAAAGTCCGAACACCTCGTGGAGTGTTCGGCGCCTCAAGTTGGGCACTATATGCATCAGCTCGAATCATGTCTTTGGTCAAATGTTGGGTTTGCCCGGCCCCGTGTTTTGCTGCCTTACGCTCAGATCACCCGCTAACGCGGCACTGTGGAGAACTATCGCGATTGTGCCCAGCCGGGTGGGTGAGCACCTCAAGAGAGAAAGCCAAAACTGACTGTCATGATATAGCGAGAGTCCGTCACCACTTGATCGACTACGGAATGTTTAGAATTCCCGCTGACGAAGGGCCGCTTCGGTCAGCACAAACGCACTCGAATCCGGAGATGTGCGGTGCCATTAGGGGCTATGTCGTAGCCCCACCCTCGAGCTCCATTGGCTACGTGAAAGAGATAAAGCATTATAGTCCGGATTGCCTCGTTCGCCACGCTACCACCTCCTTATAACAGGACCGAGACGCCGATTAAAGTGTGAAAAAGCGCTATTTTGTAAACACCCCAGCACCTTGTGCAAGGGGCAAGTCAAGACTGCATCTTTCAAAGTTATACACAAGTATACTTAAATGGCCGCAAGGAGAAGTCCTACTACTTGGAAGCACAAGTATAAAAGCATTCATACTATAATCATTCATAAACAAGCTAATGCGCTCAATTGAACGTTACATTCTTCGAGCACCGCGACTCTATTATACGAAGCGCCAAGATAACTTCCCAAATAATGTTCGCAGAAGCCGGTTCCCATCCGAACCCTGGGCAGCAGCAGCGGTGGCATCCATCTCCGGACATCAGGTTTTTACACGGGCTAGAGCCATCCGCTGCGATGCAGGCCGACCGCTTCATCTCCTTGATATGCGGCACCGCCCAAGGAACTGCTGCAGAGGGCCAAAATAGCTCGTCGCTTTGGACCTCTCTCGCCACACATGGGCCACGATGTCGACCATAGCCAGCCCGACAGTCTATTCAGTTCGCCCATTCGCCAACCTGTCCGACAATGAAGAGGGCGATCCGGACTGTGGAATTGAGTCCAATATAACTCTTCCACCTCGTGATCCCCTGCCCGGAAGTGCTTAACGGCGTCACCGCACTCGCAGCCAAGTCCATCTAAGGATCCTCCGAACTCCACTGCTTTTCAAATTGGGCATACCGCATCCATAAACCGGCGACGATAAGAAACGGCGTGCACCCGTGATGTCTCCGCTTGGCGCAGCTCCTCCTTCATAGCTCGCATTGCAGAGCGGGCATCCTTGGTCTCGGCGGTGGCCTTCTTCAGTCTTCCCGCCCAATAGGCGCCTTTTTCAAGAGCCTCGCCACGGTCGGTAGCATCCTTTAATTTCTTGGCCAATCCGCCACCTCCGCCTGCTTAGGCAAAGGCGCAGCCTTTTCGCCTTCAACTCCCGGCCGCCTCAAGGCAGCCAGATCACTCCTTCGGCTTGCTCCTTGGCTTGTGCAAGCTCGCCCAAGTCTCTCCACAGCACCAAAGACTGCCTCAGATAAACAGCATATAACTTATCGAGGAGGGCTTTAACCCACTCAATAAAGCGCCATGGAGAATTTATTTACCTTGCGACTCGTCAAGTCGCTGATGGACAAGTGCTATGTCAAGATTCGCCATGTCCAGCTGTCGACTCGTCAAGAACCGTCATCCGCTGATCCTCAACTATCCGCCACCAGACGTAACGGCGATATTTATTACCCGAGATATTTAGATTTTCGATCCTCGCACGATGTCGCCTTCGACAACCTACCGAGTCTTAGGGGCTACTATCTATACAGGGCTCATCTTTTATATGCACAACTGTTAAAGATCAAAGGGTACGCTTATTTTCGCATACCTCAAATCCCGCCAAAGAAGCTCATAGCAGCATCACGCATCCGCCAGCGATTTAAATCCTTCCAACCACCGTGACGCATTAACGCGGTGATCTTCTCAAATGGACGCCTCTCAAGCAAACTCTTTAGTTCTCCGCCGGCTCATTGGGTGTTGAACTCTTCGACCCTCCGGACTCGGGACGCCCTCCGTGATTTACACTTCGGCTCGCCGCCTCATCTGGCGGCGCGCGGCCGGACGGAGGCGACGCTTCCATCATCTCCGAAGAAGATCCCCGAGGACGAACTCATTCGAGACGGCTGCAGGTCCGAATCGCGATATAAATATTTCGGTTACCTGCAGAAGCATAAACGAAGGTACTTTTTCATTAAACTTCCTCTTTCATACTCACGGCTCGTTGGAGGGCTGGTCCTTGGGCGATGATTGCGCGTTCGGATTCTCTCCGGACGCCGGATCCCCCGGTGGAGATTTCTTCCCACGCTTAGGGGCTGGGGCCTCCGAATCTTCGAGGCGGTCCTCTTCTCCCCTGAAGGAGGGATCCTTGGTTCCTCCTCTTGATCGCCTTTGGACGGCGTATTAGCTCCTTTATCTCCCCGTCCCCCTCTCAGGCGCAACCTCCAACATTCTCGACCAGCACGGGCTCCAAGGCGGTCTCGGAGGGGGGCCGACACCTTATCAGCTTTGATCGCGCCACCCATTCCTATAAAAGAACAAAGGGTCAGAGACGATCTCTTGAAAGGCATACAAAACAGGATGTCCGGCTCGAGCTATTTACCGAGTATCCGGACGATCGCGCTTAGTCCAGCGCCCTCGGCGAATCCGACACGCCACTTGCGGTCCAAGAACAGCTCGTACATCTCCAAGGGTGTCGCACCCATGGAATGCTGGAGGATACAAGGCCCCTCCGGATTGAACTCCCATAAACGGAGAGGACGACGTTTGCAGGGTAGGAGGTGCCTAGTTAGCATGACCTGCATCACCTTGACCAGATCGATCTCCCTCGTTTGGAGGTCCCGAATCCGGCCCTGCAGTGCGGGCACGCCCTGGACGGCCCCCGCTGAGCCCTTGGTCGACCCACGACATCGCTTGTCAGGAGGTCCCGGGCGGAAGGAGGGCGGCGGCTTTTGCTTGCTGCCCCTTGGAGCGGTGATGTAGAACCACTCCTGCTGCCACAATCCCTGTTCCTCTTGGAAGGAACCTTCAAGCCACGGGGCATTGACCATCTTGCTTATGGTCGCCCCGCCACACTCCGCTCGACGCCCCCCGACCACCTTCGGCTCCACCTTGAATGTTTTCAGCCACAGGCCGAAGTGGGGGATGACGCGGAGGAAGGCTTCGCAGACAATAATGAATGCGGAGATATGGAGGATGGACTCCGGTGCCAAGTCATGGAAGTCCAGCCCAGAAGAACAAGCCCTCACGAAAGGATCCGCTGGAAGCCTAATCCCGACGGAGGTGAGATGCGAAACGACACATTCGCCGGGCTCGGGTTGGCACGGCCTGCCCAGGGCAGGTAACTGTGGCGAGACTTCAGAGGCTGTACTTGGCCTCACGCAACTTCATTATGTCCTCCTCCGTGACGGAGGAGGGCACCCACCGGCCCTGGAGGTCGGAGCCGGACATTGCTGTGGATCCGAAGTGCTCGAGTCTGAAGCTCTTGGTGTTGGAACTGGGAGCAGAGGAAAGATTCGATGCGAGGTTAAAAGACAAGGACAGGCCTTGGTCCTCTTATAAAGGGAAATAATACCAAGGGCCGCCTCGCGGACTGCTCGAGATTCCCCTTCGATAGAGGAGGCGTGGCGACGGGAACGGTTGGGTTACCCACGCACGTATTGATGAGGATCCCGGAATAAAAGGGAACACGATCTCTGGTTTGATAGGACGTGCCAAGAAAGCCGCTTCGCTAAACGTGCTGAGGCGGAATAATAAAAACAATTAAAACGAGGGCTTGGCTGCGGTGTGACATCACGCTGCGTAATACGTCAGCAGATTGGATTAAGTGTGGATTTTATTCTCTCTACGTTGGAATGTGGAAATAATTTTGCAGAGCCGGACACTATCCTGGTGTTCATTATCTTCTCCGGATTATTCAAGGGAGGAACCCGCCTTGCAATGCCGAACATTATGCACGCCGGACTTATCGTCATTGAAGACTGGTTCAGGGGCTACTGAGGGAGTCCTGGACTAGGGGGTGTCCGGACAGCCGGACTATCAATATCCGCCGGACTCCCTGACTACGAAGATAGAAGATTGAAGACTCCGGCTCGTGTCCGGAAGGTACTTTACTTGGCGTGGAAGGCAAGCTTGGCAATACGGATATGTAGATCTCCTACCATTGTAACCGACTCTGTGTAACCCTAGCCTCTCCGGTGTCTATATAAACCGGAGGGCTTTAGTCCGTAGGACACAACATTACATCTCAACAATCATACCATAGGCTAGCTTCTAGGATTTAGCCTCATTGATCTCGTGGTAGATCTACTCTTGTACTACCCATATCATCAATATTAATCAAGCAGGACGTAGGGTATTACCTCCATCGAGAGGGCCCGAACCTGGGTAAAAACATTGTGTCCCTCGTCTCCTGTTACCATCCGCTTAGATGCACAGTTCGGGACCCCCTACCCGAGATCCGCCGGTTTTGACACCGACACTGTCCATTATAACAAGCCAAGCAAACATCTTGATCGACATAGTACATCAGCTCTTCCATATCCACCTCAAAATGGGGTTTGCTACCATTGGCTGATAGGCAAAATCATGTTCTAAGGTACTTACCAAACATGGCAGCCGTCATGGAGTTCACTTGATGCTTCAGACCCGTCAGCTCTTCTTCCACCAGTTTAAGGGATGCTTCAGCATCTTCTGCCCGCTTCAATAAAATAGCCCTTTCAGTTTCCAGTTGGTGCGGTCTGTTTTGAAGCCCTCTTTAAGTTGTTCCATGTTTGCCAAGGTACCCTTGAGCTCTTCTTTGGCTTTAGAGGTTTCTTCTTGCTGTAGCTTGAGGATTTCTTGAAGATCCGCAGTTTGGGACTCTTTGGTCTTCATGTCAGCCTGCAAAGTCAGATGATACAACAGTTACAGATTTCTTAAAGTCCCAAGGGCATAATCAATTAAACACCTGGCACTAGGGGGCTAATGTGGATTGCTGTTTAAAGTAAATATTTTTCAAAGTCCCAAGGCTCAATCCAGGTATTAAGCTTGGCACTTGGGGGGTAATGTGGATTGCTTTTTAATGTAAATATTCTTCAAAGTCCCAAGGGTCACTCCAGGTATTAAGCTTGGGACATGGGGCCAATGTACATTCAATCAGTAATAAAGGAAAGGCTGTTAACAGGGACAGACAGTCCCGGTTTGTCTTCAAGAAGACAAACCGGCCCTTGGGGGCTACAATGGAAAAGATACAGGATAGAACAAGTTTCAAAGTATTCAGACCTCATAACGCACCTTCATCAGGTTTACCAAACCGGCTTCCAAGTCACGGCCGGTGTATGTGGTTTAAGTAACCGAATGAAGCTCTTCACGCTAAGATTAACAAAGTGGGATAAATCCGTCTTCCCCTTCCCCTTTGCCCATAGTGGTGAATTCTTCCTTAGCGGTATGTTTGGCCAAGATAACCGGATTACCAGGACTGGTGTGAGCTGTGCAAGTAATTACAACATCATCATCATAATTTCTTGGTGGGCTTGGCGGATTGCTGGCACCCCTGGCTGGACTTGGAGGGTTAGCAGCCGGGCTTGGCGGATTAGCAGCCGGACTTGGTGGAGGGGTAGTACGAGGGCTCGATGGATCAATATAGATTGCCGGGTCAACCTCCGGTGGATTAGCCTCAGTGCTTGCACCTTGCGGGATGGAATCATCCATAACATCGGTACTTTTACCAGTGTCCTCAGCAGCCCTCCCCGGTTCCACTTCACCAATGGGGGTACTGGTTTTAGCCTTCTTGCTCAGGCGAGCTGTGTCACTGTGACATCACAACAAAGATTAGCACGGTAAACCGAACTGTGAGGGAAAAACATGAAGAGTAATATACTTACCCAGGGACGGTTTTAAGGGGAGGCAGCTGAGTGGTTGATGAACCGCCAGATGAGTTGGAAGATGCCTGGTAATTGGGATCAGACGGATTAAGTGAGTCTCTGAAGAAACCCTTCAAAGGATAAAGATTTTCAGGAGAATAAGTAACCTCTGGGCGACGTTTCCGGTTTGGCGTATCCGGTAAATCGGAAGAGGTGATCTGCTGGCCACTGTGCCGGGTTGTGCGATGTTCTTCATCTTGATATGTCTTCAAAGAAAATTTTGGATCCAGATAAGCAAGAGGGTGAGAGTATTTCACTTTCCGAATTGTAAGGCGAAATCTTTGAACCGGCACAAGATCTGAATCGGAAGTAAGAGAGATTACCTCAACATGGTTTGCACGACTGGCTGCCGCATCATCCTGGGAATATTTATTGTCAATAAGGTGTATGAGAAAGGAACCAAGTGAATCAAGTTCTACCTCCGGATCTGATTTGTCAACATCTTCTGGCGGATCATAAGATTCGGTGGTTTTCTTCTTGCCCGCTTTCTTGGTGACTTTGGTCTTTGCACGAGCCCTCGCCGGTTTAGTCCATTTCCAGAAACAGCTGTTGGCCTGTAAAAATTAAAGGAAAAAGAGTATTAACACATTGTTAAAGCACAGGCGAAACAATGAGCATTAAGTTAAATTTACCGTTGGCGGTTTGTTGGTGGCGCAAAATGGTGGCAACCCGGTTTGGCTGCATGCAGAGATTGTTTCGTCAAGCATCTTCTTCACGCACTCAAGAACTTCAAGGTCTGTCATTACCACTTCATGATATCGTTGAGGATCTTTGACGCTGCGGTATATTCATGCATCAATCCGGACGGCGCTTAAAGGCGAATGCCCCAGAAACCCAAAGAGCGGACGAGATCAATGCCACTCAAACCGTTGGCCATGAGAGCCCGAAGCTTGGCGATTTGAGGAGCAAAAGTTTTTCGTTCGGTGGCTAATAAGCGTGAAGGTAATGGGTGGCCGTTGCTAAGTCGGTGAGGGCGGTAACTCGGCAAAGGATTTTCTCCATCAGGGGCAGTGTTCCGGCAATAAAACCAAGTTTGGTTCCAATCTTTAGGATGACTATGATGTTTTGCATGAGGGAAATCAACTTCTTTCCTTTTCTGAATTGGAACGCCACCAAGTTCTGTATTGGGACCATCAGAGAACACCGTACGGCGGTTCAAATGAAAGAAATCCTGGAACAACTCCACAAATGGTTCTTCTTGAAGGTAGACTTCACAGAATACTTGAAAGTTGCATATATTGGACACGGAGTTCGGTCCAATATCTTGTGGACGGAGTTGGGCTGAATCCCCGGTCTAAGTGTTGCATAAATACAATCACTTCTACATCTTGAGGTTCAGGTGGGCATTCAGCGCCCGGAACTCGCCGATGAAGGATCCTTTTTAAGGCTAAAGCGCCAGTGGTGACATATCCGTTGATTTGTGTCTCAGTGATTTTTCGACGGAACCCAATTGCTGGCAGAGAATTGTTTGGTCATCCCGGAAGGAAAACTGTGAAAGGAAAAATAAAGGCCGGTTTACAATTAATGGTTTAAGCGTACTATTCAGTGTTAAACCGGCAAATTGTCGTTCAAGTTCAGTCGGCGGTTTAAGAGAGGGCTAATGATATATGGCGGGTTGGTTATCAAAGGTTAAACCGCCCGTAGGCAGAAGGGCCAGGGTTCAAAATCTACTAAGTGTTACAAGAACAGGTTTCACAGTATCATAGTACAATTTTGGATCTACCATGGATAACCAAAGAAAATTTTACTGAACCCAACGATGGTGCTCAGAGTAACAATGAAGATCTAGACGCAGTCTGTCAGGAGCAGCAAGAATCCGCGGGATGGTGGACTATCAAAATGAATCTAGCCGCGAACCAAAGCTAGCAGATGCATATATATACCCTCAGTAAAAGGACTGAAGAGAAGGTTGCGGAAGAACTGAGGAACGGCGACATGGATGAACTTGAAAACCCTAATGAAGATCTAGGGTTACTGGACATGAACTTACCAGGGCCAGTCGGCGGCGGAGGAGCGCGGCAGGGTCTCTGGAACAAACAGGGTGATGCAGCGGCCTTGGTCGGTGCAGGTTTGAAGATTGACGGCGGCGGCGGTGCTGGGGTTCTTTGGGTCGCGAGGAAGAAGATGAGAAGAAATGGGAGAAAATGAATGTGCCTGTCGGGCTTATTTATAACAGGGCAGGAGGATAAGTGACAGGCGCGAGAATTGAGGAGTCCAAAGCGGCAAGTGGCGCAGCTGTCGCCTCGATTTTCGAGATGACATTAAATGAAGGGAATCTTTTCATTCGTTTTTTACAGAGATGACGTCATGATGATCCGTTGCTGTGTCCAGAGGATGACATCACGGCGGTTTAACAAGGTTTATAAAGGAAAGACATCGTGGCGGTTTATGAGAAATGAAGGAAGATGTTCACATGATTTTTCTAAGTGTTGAAGATTGACATGAACAGGTTCGAATCAATCTGGGGCCTAATGTTGGGGATATATCTACTGAGTGTAAACCGCCCAGGAGGGGTCGGTTAACCCTCAACTATATTGAAGCCCACAAAGATTCTTAAGATGGCGTTTTACTATGAAGCTTAGAGGCCCGGAGCCCAAAGGCGGATTAGGGCCCATAGTGGTAAACCACTATAGTCATGTAACTTGTGTTGTAACATAAGGAAGGGAGAGACCGAGCCGAACAATTGTATGAGTCGGCCTCGGGACTATGTAAACCGACCAGGCGTCAACCCGTGTATATAAGGGGACAACCCGGCAGCAGTTCAGGGAGAAGAAACAACAACTCAATAACCAGGCAAAGCTTGTTTAGCTCCCTGATTAACGAGTCCCCAATAATCCCATCACAACTAGACGTAGGCCTTTACCTTCATAGAAGGGGCCGAACTAGTATAAAATCCCACGTGTCCTTTGTCCGGTTTAACCCCTTTAAGCTAACCCGTAGCAATGGCTCCACGCATAAGTCCTTACACGAGGACATCTGACGTGATATTTCCACGACACTAATAGACCATGAAATACCCCAGAATCAGACAATCCTAGGATTATTAATGAACGATAATAAGCGCACCCCAGGGTCCGTAAACCATTGGAATCGCTCAGGGACCCAAAACCAGTGTGTAATAGTCCAGGAAAAGGGCCTGAATAGGCTAGAATTGCGAGTGTTTATGACCGACACATAAGCGCACCTTGGGGTTCAACAACTATGAAAATCGCTTCGGGACCCCAAAATGGTGAGTAATAGTCTACGGAACGAGTCAAAATTGGCCAAAACTTTTAGTGTTGACGACGGACACGTAAACGCAGTGCGGGGATCGTCAATCGTGGAAATCGCTCTGGGACCCCAAAATGCTGAGTAATAGTGCATGAAACGGACCAGAATCGAGCAAAATTGTGAGTGTTGATGACCGATACGTAAACGCACCCCGGGGTTCATCAATCGTGGAAATCACTTTGGGACCCCAAAACTGAGTAATAGTCCAAGAAACAGGCCAGAATCGGCCCAAACTACGAGTCTTGACGACCAAGACGTAAGCACGCCTTGGGGTTCGACAACCATGGAAATCTCTTTGGGACCCCAAAACAGTGAGTAATAGTCCATGAAAGAGCCCAAAAACGGACAAACCTTGGATTATTGATGAACGATACATAAACGCACCCCGGGGCTCGTCAATCTTGGAAATTGCTCAGGGACCCCAAATCAGTGAGTAATAGTCCATGAAATGGGCCAGAATGAGTGAGTAATGAAACAGGACAGGATCGGCCAATCCTGCGAGTGTTGATGACCGACATGTAAGCACACCTCGGGGTTCGTCAATCATGGAAATCACTCCGAGACCCCAAAACAGTGAGTAATAGTCCACGAAACGGGCCTGAATCGGCCAAAACTGCGAGTGTCGATGACTGACACATAACCGCACCTTGGGGTTCGTCAATCATGGAATTCAGTCCGAGACCCCAAAACAGTGAGTAATAGTCCACGAAACAGGCTAGAATCGGCCAAAACTGCGAGTGTTGACGACCGACATGTAAGCGTACCTCAGGGGTTCGTCAATCGCAGAAATCACTCCGAGACCCCAAAATAGTGAGTAATAGTCCATGACACGGGCCAGAATCGACCACAACTGCGAGTGTTGATGACCGACACATAAGCGCACCTCGGGGTTCGTCAATCGTGGAAATCACTCCGAGAACCCAAAACAGTCAGTAATAGTCCGCGAAACGGGCAAGAATCGGCCAAGACTGCAAGTGTTGATGACCAACACGTAAGTGCACCTCGGGGTTCGTCGATCGTGAAAATCACTCCAGACCCCAAAAACACTGAGTAATTAATAGTCCACGAAACGGGCCAAAATCGGCCAAAAGTGCGAGTGTTGATGTCTGACACGTAAGCGCACCTTGGGGTTCGTCAATCGTGGATATCACTTCGAGACCCCAAAACAGTGAGTAATAGTCCATGAAATGGGCCAGAATCGGCCAAAACTGCGAGTGTTGACGACCGTAAGCACACCTTGGGCTTCGACAACCGTGGAAATCACTTTGGGACCCCAAAACGGTGACTAATAGACCATGAAAGACCCCAGAATCAGACAATCCTAGGATTATTAATGAATGATACATAAGCGCACCCAGGGGTTCGTAAGTCATTGGAATCGCTCAGGGACCTCAAACCAGTGAGTAATTGTCCATGAAACGGGCCAGAATAGGCCAGAATTGTGAGTGTTTATGACCGACACATAAGCGCACCTTGGGGTTCAACAACTATGAAAATCGCCTCGGGACCCCAAAATGGTGAGTAATAGTCCACGAAACGTGTCAAAATTGGCCAAAACTTTGAGTGTTGACGACGGACACGTAAATGCACCGCGGGGATCGTCAATCATGGAAATCGCTCTCGGACCCCAATATGCTGAGTAATAGTGCATGAAATGTACCAGAATCGAGCAAAATTGTGAGTTTTGATGACCGATACGTAAACGTACCCCAGGGTTCATCAATCATGGAAATCACTTTGGGACCCCAAAACTGAGTAGTAGTCCAAGAAACAGGCCAGAGTCAGCCCAAAGTGCGAGTCTTGACGACCAACACGTAAGCACGCCTTGGGGTTATACAACCATGGAAATCGCTTTGGGACCCCAAAATAGTGAGTAATAGTCCAGGAAAGAGCCCCAAAACGGACAAACCTAGGATTATTGATGAACGATACATAAACACGCCCCGGGATTCGTCAATCATGGACCCCAAATCAGTGAGTAATGAAACGGGACAGAATCGGCCAAAACTGCGATGGTCGATGTCGGTGTCAAAACCGGCGAATCTCGGGTAGGGGGTCCCGAACTGTGCGTCTAGGCGGATGGTAACAGGAGACAAGGGACATGATGTTTTTACCTAGGTTCGGGCCCTCTCGATGGAGGTAAAACCCTACTCCTGCTTGATTGATATTGATGATAAGGGTAGTACAAGAGTGGATCTACCACGAGATCAAGGAGGCTAAACCCTAGAAGCTAGCCTATGGTATGATTGTTGTAATGGTTGTTGTCCTACGGACTAAAACCCTCCGGTTTATATAGACACCGGGAGGGCTAGGGTTACACAGAGTCGGTTACAATGGTAGGAGATCTACATATCCAGATTGCCAAGCTGGCCTTCCACGCCAAGGAAAGTCCCATCCGGACACGGGACGAAGTCTTCAATCTTGTATCTTCATAGTCTTGGAGTCCGGTGGACGATGATAGTCCGCTATCCGGACACCCCTAGTCCAGACACCTCAAGAGCCCCGAACCAGGCTTCAATGACGATGAGTCCGACGCGCATATTGTTCAGCATTGCAAGGCGGGTTCCTCCTCCGAATAATTCATAGAAGATTGTGAACACCCGGATAGTGTCCGGCTCTGCAAAATAATTTCCACATTCCACCGTAGAGAGAATATTATATACACAAGTTCAATCCGCTGACGTATTTTGTGGCATGACGTCGCACCACCACCAAGCCTTTACTTGAATCGTTTTTTATACTACCACCTCAGCGTGTTTAGCGAAGCGGTTTCCTTATTCCGGGACTCCCATCAATACGGGCGTGGGTAACCCAATCGTGCCCATCGCCACGCCCCCTCCATCGGAGGCGAGTCCCGAACAGTCACGGGGACGGCTCTTGGTATTCTCCCCCTTTATAATGGGAGCTGGGCTTGTTTCTTTTCTTCAACCCGCAATCGAATCTTCTCCCTGCCCCGAGTTCCATCACCCAGAGCCCCAGATTCGAGCGCTTCGGACCTTCAACGATGTCCGGCTCCGACCTACAGGGCCGGTGGACGCCTTCCTCCGTCACGGAGGAAGACGTGCTAAAGCTGCGAGAGGCTAGGTACCTATCTTATGAGATTTCGCATAGGTTGCCTGCCAAAGGGCGAGTTATTCCTACCCCCGAGCCCGGTGAGCATGTCGTGTTTGTATCCCACCTCCATCGGGGTTTAGGCTTGCCGATGGATCCTTTTCTGAGAGGGCTCATGTTTTATTATGGGCTGGAATTCCACGACTTGGCTCCGGAGTCCATCCTCCATATTTCTTCATTCATTGTCGTCTGCGAAGCCTTCCTCCGCATCACCCCTCACTTCGGCTTGTGGCTTAAGACCTTTGATGTGAAGCCGAAGATGATCGAAGGGCGTCAAGGAGAGTGCAGCGGGGCGGTTGTGAGCAGAAGGGCCGACGCTCCATGGCCCGAGGACTCTTTCCAGGAGGAGCTCGGCTTGTGGCAGCAGGAGTGGTTCTACATAACCGCCCCCCAGGCAGCAGCAGTGGCCGTCGCCCATCTTCCGCTCGGGCCCTCCACAGCGGCTGACGTCATGGGTCACCCAAGGGCTCAACCGGGGGCCACCAAAGGATGTGCCCCTATTGCAGGGCCGGATTCGAGACCTCCAAGCGAGGGAGATCGATCTGGTCATGGTGATGCAGGTCATGCTAATCCGGCGTCTCCTGCCCTACAAACGCCGCCCTCTCTGGCTGTGGGAGTTTAATCCGGAGGGACCACGGATTCTTAAACACTTTATGGGTATGACACCCATGCAGATGTACAATTTATTCTTCGGATCACGAGAGGCGTGTCCGGAATTGACCCAGGACGCCGGCCTAAGCTGCAATCGCCCGGATACACAAGTAAGTAGCTCCGTGTCCGGACATACCGTTTGTTTGCCTTTCTATGAATCGTCTTTTGACCAATTACCTTCTAAACAGGAGTGGATAGTGCAAGCAAAACTGATACGGTGTCCGGCCCCCCTCCCAGAGACCGCGCCGGATCCCGTGCTGGTTAGGATGCTGGAGGTTGCGCCTTCAGAGGAAGGCGAAGGGGAGAACAGAGGAACTACCGCCTCAACCAAGGAGGCTTTTGAGGAAGGGGGGATCGAGAATCCCTCCTTCCAGGGGAGAAGAGGACCGCCTTCGAAAACCCGGAGGCCAAAGCCCCTAAGCGGGGGAAGAGATCTTCACCAGAGGGTCCTGCGTACGGAGAGGCTCCGGCCGCACAATCTCCCCTAAAGAGTCAGCCCTCCAGCGAGCCGTAAGTAGAAAAAAGGGAGTTTTGTAATAAGGGACATCCCTATTTGTGCTTCTGAGGATAAGTTAAGTTTTTACCTTGTAGTTCGGATCTCCTTCCTTCTCAGATGAGCTCGTCTTCGGGGGAACTCCGTCCGGAGATGATGGAGAGTGAGACGCCTCCATCCGCAGCACCATCAGATAGGGCGGACGAGCCTGAAGTGTCATTACGGAGGGTATCCCCGTGTCCGGCAGGGCCGAACAGTTCGGCACCAACTGGTGTGCGGCCTGGGGAGCTGAAGGATCTGCTTGAGAGGGAGTCCATCTCAGAAGGTCACCGTACACTGATGAGTACGGTGATTGAAAGAATTTCATCCGCCGAAGGGGGATTGCGTGATGCCGTCAGGAGTTTGCTGGCGGGGTTTGAGATACGTAAAAATGACATACTCTTTGACAGTTTTACACATAAAGTGCGCCCTGTATAGATAGTAGCCCCTGAGACTCGGTAGGGTGTCGAGAACGACAGCGTGCCGAGAATCAAAATCCTAGGAATTGATTTTTGCCTTTCCTAAGCAGGTGGCGGATAGTTCGGTGGCTAGCCGGACTGATGGAGTTGCCGAACTAAAGTGACAACTCGATGTTGCGGATGCGGACATCGCGCTAGTCAACAGGCGACTTGACGAGTCGCAAGGTAGGTTTCTTCTCCGTGGTCACCTAGTAAGGGAGCCGAAGCCCACCCCTTACAATATTTGTGCTTGACGCAGATGGTGCCGCTGCTGTGGAGAGCCTTCGGGCAGAACTTGCTCAAGCCAAGGAGCAAGCCAAAAGGAGTTATGCGGCTGCCTCGAGGGCAGCCGAAGACCTAGAAGCCGAAAGGGCCACACGTTGCCGAAGCAGGCAGGAGATGGCCGAAATGGCCGTGAAGTTAAAAGATGCTACCGACCGCAATGAGGTTCTTGAAATCGAGCGCCTGGCGGAGCGAGAAGATGAAAGTGCAACTAATCCCCGGGTGGTTTTGGTAATTAATAACAACATATATATCATTGAACTAATAGTTACTTGAGAATCATTTCAGAGAGTTCATGATATGGGTATGGCAAGGACTCAAGAAGTGGACCCCCAAAATGCTAAGGCAAGCATTGGCAAAAGCTCAAGACTCCATTTTTGGTTTAGTGATCCAAGATCACATTGAGTCCATAGGAAAAGCCAATACTATTAAAAGGGATGAGGTTATGATGATGATCTGTTGCTCAAGTGCTTAGTGATACATCTCCTAAACTATCAGCAACTTTCACCGCCATAGACACTCATAAGTAGTCTCGGTCCCACCGATATTCCAAACTCAGTCCACACCGAGATGAACCACCTCAGCCATAAGCCAAACCCTAGTAAACTCGGATTTTCCGATTCTCAACTCGGTCTCACCAAACATGAGTTGCCAAGTTTCAGAACCTTCATCATCAAATCGGTGTCACCGAGATGATGAAGTCGGTCCCACCAAACTAGCATGCTCTTGTCATTGCACGAATCGGACTAACCGAGATTGTATATTCGGTCCAACCGAAAATCCCAACATTCACATTATTTGAACTATCGGTCTCACCGAGTTGTCCACTTCGGTCCCACCGAGATTGCTCAAATGTGTGTAACGGTTGGATTTTGTGTGGAGGCTATTTATACCCCTCCACCCCCTCTTCATTCGTGGAGAGAGCCATCAGAAAGAACTACCACTCCTACCTTACATTTCTAAGAAGAGAACTACCTACCCTTGTGTTGAGATCAAGTTGCTCCACTCCCACCATATGAAGCTTGATCTCTAGCCTTCCCAAGTTGCTTTCCACTCAATCCTTTCTTCCACCACAGCCAAATCAGTGAGGAGAGTTGAGTGTTGGGGAGATTATCATTTCAAGCACAAGAGCAAGGAGTTCATGTTCATCTACATCATCTATTACCTTTTGGAGGGTGGTGCCTCCTAGATTGGTTAGGTGTCGCTTGGGAGCCTCCGTCGTCGAGATGTGGAGTTGAACCAAGAAGTTTGTAAGGGCAAGGAGATCGCCTACTGTGAAGATCTACCCCGAGTAAGGCTAGCCTCCGTGGGCGTGAGCCATGATGGAATAGACAAGGTTGCTTCTTCGTGGACCCTTCGTGGGTGGAGCCTCCGTGGACTCATGCAGCTGTTACCCTCGTGGGTTGAAGTCTCCATCAACGTGGATGTACGATAGCGCCACCTATCGGAACCACGGAAAAATCACCGCTCTCCAAAATTGCATTTGCTCTTCTCCACCTCTCTTTACTACATGTGCAATTTACTTTCCGCTGCCTATACTCTAGAATTGCATGTGTAGGGTGATGCTTGACTTGATCATAATTGTGAATCTGCCAAAACTGTTCTTTGTCAAAAGGCAGAATTTTTATATTGACAAGTAGTCTAATCACCCCCTCTAGACATACTTTCGATCCTACAAGTGGTATCGAGCTTTGGTCTCCATTGTATTGGTTTCCATTGCATTGACTCCATAAGCTTGGTTTCACAACCTAGGAGAGTATGGCGCCTAGTGAGGATAATTTTCGTAGAGGTCCTTACTTTGATGGTACAAATTTTGCTAGTTGGAAGCATAAAATGAAAATGCATATTCTTGGTCATAACCCAGCCGCATGAGGCATTATTTGTGTTGGTATGCAAGGTGAATTCATCGAGGAAGGAAAAGTTCCGGATCGCGAAGCTACACCGGAAGAATTGCGGATGTTGCAAAACAATGCTCAAGCTTGTGACATTCTCTTCAATGCCTTGTGTCCCGAGGAGTTCAACAACATCAGCCGTCTTGAGAATGCAAAAGAGATTTGGGATACTTTGGTTGAAATGCACGAAGGTACCGAGTCCGTGAAGGAATCAAAGCTAGATATTCTTCAAGGTCAACTTGACAAGTTCAAGATGAAGGATGGTGAAGGAGTCGCTGAAATGTACTCTAGGCTTGCTCTCATCACAAATGAGATTGCCGCTTAGGAAGCGAAGAAATGACCGAATCGATTCATCATCAAGAAGATTCTCGAGCTTTGGATGGAAAGTATGACACCGTGTGCACTTTGATCCAAATGATGCCAAACTACAAGACTCTCAAGCCAACCAAGTCATTGGAAGAATTGTTGCTCATGAGATGACACTTAAGGATAAGGAAGAGCTTCACAACAAGTCAAGTGGTGCTTACAAAGCTACAAGTGATGCTCCCACAACCTCAAGTGACAAGTTAGTTTCCAATGAAGAGATAAGCCTAATGGTCAAGAACTTCAACAAATTCTACAAGAATAGAGGCAAAGAGAGAAGCTCAAAGTCTAGATCATATGATGAAAAGGGATCTTCTAGTCGTGATCGAAACTGCTACAATTGTGGAAGACCCGGACACTACTCAAATGAGTGTACGGCTCCCCACAAGAGAACAGAAGAATCTCCAAGAAGAAGAAGCTCAAGAGATGAGTCACCTCGGAAAGAGAGAAGGAGTAGAGATGATCGTTATGAACGAAGACCCTCTCGGAGAAGCAAGGATTCGGAGAGGAAAGACAAGTCATCAAGGAGCTACACAAGAAGAAAACATCAAGCTCATGTAGGTGAATGGGTCTCCGCCCGACTCGGACAATCAATCCGAAGGAAGCTATCACTCCGACTCGACTACAGTCAAGATGAAGGTGTTGCGGTCTTGCTCTCAGATCCTCCAACTCCAACTCCTACGACTTATTTGATTCACCAAATGAGGGAATTGGAAGATGCTTCATGGCTAAAGGCCCCAAGGTATCACACCATGAATTCATTGACTTCGATAGTGATGAGGATGACTTGCTTGGTGAAGATGAGCTCTTGCATGATAAATCCAAAGGAGCCTAGTAACGATGAACATGCTAGTAGTCTTTATAGTCGAGAAGAGTCGAATGACAATGCTATGAAGGAGATTGAGCGCCTAACTAAAGAACTAAACACTCTTAAGTTAGCTCATGAAACAACTCAAGAAGATCATAGAGAGCTCCTAAGATCTCATGAGAAGCTACGCTCGAGAAGCTCACTCTAGAGCAAGAACATGAGTTTCTAAAAGCAATCAATGACGATCTTCAAAGAAGAGTTCTTCATATCTTGCCAAACGACTTCTCTTGTCTAATTTCTTGCCACCCATTAAGACTAAGCATGACAAGCATAAGAAAAATTCTTCCTCTAGCAGTAATAATAAGCATGCTAAATCCAATGTTGTTGCTTCTAGTAGTTCTCTTGATTCCACTAACAATGTTTCAAGCCAAGTTACACTTGAGCAAGAGAATAGTTTATTGAAAGGGATCATAGAGAAAGGTGTCTACAAGAGCCTTGCCGAAGCAAGAACTTTGAGGAAATTGTTCGCAAGCAAGGAAGGCACCGGAAGAATCAAGGAATTGGTTTTGAGCGAAAGTTCAACGCCAAGGTGTTGAGGGAAGAAGGTCAATATCCTACTCCACAGTTTGTTCCTCAAAAGGAGAAGTATGATCCTACTTCTTCCAATGTGGAACAAGCTCAAGATGACCTTCCACCAGAAGACCACAAGCTAAAAGGCAAGGACAAGCGTCAAGAGGAGATTGATGCATTAGTTGAAGCACCTCAAGCCATGGTCAAGTGGGTTCCCAAGGAAACGTCAAGTTCTACTTCGTCAAGCTCAACTACAACCCCAAGGATTCCCATCAAGATGATGTGGATCCCGAAGAAGAAGAACTAGAAAGTTCTTGAGGGTGACTCCGCCAACATACTTAATTCACATTCATTTTGGCAAAAACTTGTGCAATCAACTTCCACATCGTGCACTAGTTCATGGAGTCACAAACCCTCTTGTTGGTAAGTCAAGGGACAAGGTAATCATTGCTTTCATGGACATCATCTATTGTGAACGTCAATCTATGTCCATGGATATCCTTGTTTGTTCCTTGTGGGACTAACCCATGTAGGTATTGAAAGTGCCCGAATCCAAAGGATAGCTCCCAACTCTTGATGATCTTCATCAACATTAAGCATCCACATCTTCAACATCTACATGAAGTCTTCTACGACAACCCAAGGTTAGTTTGACCCTTTAAAAGGGGTTCTCACATCTAGGGGGAGCTTTGCTCTAAAAAAAATTGAGCTAAAGCATCTTCAAATGATGTGAACACATCAATGCTTTATGTAAAAGTGGTAACCCCACTTGTGCTTAAACGATGAGTATGACCTATGATCAAATTTTCTCATTTGGCTCCTAAGTCAATATACTCATATAAAGATGACCTAGTCATCGACAAATTGTGTGTTAGTTGCTAGAGTTTTGGTTGTGCATGTTTGACACATATTTCATTTGCTATCTTATTGTGTGAGCATGTTGGATGCATGATTTTATCCATTCGAGGACATCCATTTGTTGTTTTGGTCGTTTTGATTTTTCTGACCAAATGGATGGACAAGAATGCCTATGTACCTCCCCTAGCTATCTATGCTTTCTTGTCTGAAATTCTATTCATGCTTACATCACAAATTTTGAACAAGTCATTTTCGACCCTCCGGTGAGGAGCACTCGAGCCACCGATCCGTCAAGGGCTAATTTCCAAAACCTTCTAATTGATTTCGGTCGACTAACTCACTCAAACTCGGTCGAACCGAAAGCATTTAGACGATCTAGGTTTTCATCTCGGTGAAACCGAGTTGTGATTTTCGGCGTGATCAAGTGCATAACTGCTTAGCAGTTATCCATCTCGGTGCCACCAAGTTTTACAACTCGGTCCCACCGACAGCGAAGGGGTATATATTCCGAGGGCCGCGCTGATTCCTCCTTCAAACGCTTTAGCCCCACACCCTTGCTGCCGCCGCCTTGGTCTCCGGATCATCGCTAAATCGCTTTGCCGCCCTCGCCGCAGTCTCCGTCGCCGCCAACGGCCATCTCCTCCGCTGCCGCCCGTGAAAAACTCCACCAAGTTAGGGTGAGTTTTGATCCCACTCGTGCTCCCATCTCCGATTCAATGCACGCTTGATTGCCTAGTATCTTGCCACGATTGAAATCCTCCCGTACACCGATTGGTTCGTTTGAACTAGATTCGAGTAAAAGTTTTAGGGTTAGGTTTCATGAACACATCTCGATGAGACCGATTTTATATTTTCGGTATGACCGATTTGGCCTATGGCCATTGCATCGCACCTTCGTCCAACCGAAGTTGTGCAAAATCGGTGTGACCAAAATGAAGATTCTGTGAAACCCTAGTGTTTTCGGCAGATCGAAACCCACTTCGTTAAACCGAAAGTGGTGTGCCAAGCTCTGCTTAACACTTCGGATTCACCAAACCTTAAACTCGGTCCGACCAAATGTCTTCTGTGAAAACTTAATACTAGAATTTGAACTCATTTTTTTGCAAAACTTCGCAGTTTGTGATGACTCTTCTTCTCTCGCCTACACCTTATCTATTCACAAAGTTGTCACCATGTCGATGCCGGTGATGGTGAGAACAAGTCGAGACACCCATTGCGAGACATTCCAGAGGCAGGCACTAGTCCCGATCCTAGTAGCTCATCCGATGATGGTGAGAGGAGTACACCAAGTGGCATGCCTGCTGCAGCCACCAGACCTAGAAAGAAGAGGAATTCAGATGATGAGGATTCAGATTTTGTTGTTAAGGAAGAGGTGACCTCAAAGCCTAAAAGGAAGGTTGTTGCCAAAGAGCAACAAGATCAACAATCTAAGAAGGGCACCAGCAAAGTCAAGCAGTCAACTGTTGCTAAGAAGCTGAATTTGGGAGAGGCAGCTGCAAGCAAAGTGAAGAAAACCACCAAGAGAAAGAGGATAGTGCATGTGTCAAGAGCTAGAGCAGATATGTATATTGATCCTCATGCAGATGCAACAAGAGAGGATGAGGATGAGGAAGCACCCCAGCCTCCTCCTCGAAGCAAGCTCATGGGTGATGCCATTAAGGCCGGAGCCACATCAAAGCCCAAGCAATCTGCTCCAGCTAAGGCAGCTCCAAAGAAAGCCTCGCTGCCAAGCCCAAGAGGACCATCGAAACATTCCAGCGTCTGAAAAGAACAAGGATGATGTGCCACCACTGAGTCGACGATGAAGGACCAGTTTTATGAAACTTCGTCCCAAAACTGCCACTCCATAATGATGCTCATCCTCAAGCCGAGGATATGAAGGCAAGGAAAGATAGAGGTCTCGGGCTATGGAGACAAACTGACCCATATGCCGTGAGGAGAAGAACTGCAGAGATCCCAGATTTCACACCGAGAGCAGCAGGACTTCTATGAGACCGTCTTGATGGACAAGAAGCCCATAGTCGCAGACACCGGATATGTTGATTGGAAGTACATTGACAAAGAAAGAGCACAGAGATTTCTTTCCACATGTGCATGAAAGTTTCACCGCATGTGGAGTTGCAGATTTTGTAGGTCGAAATTGACCAGTTGGAACGATGAGATGATAATGCAATTTTATGCCACAGCTCACTTCTACCCCGATGGAAAGATTATGTGGATGATCAAGGTCAAAGGTTTTCTTCTTCTCGTTGAAGAATGGGCAGAAATTCTGAATGCTCCAAAGGCAACGAGAGGATGATATTGATGTATATGGGATTCCAAAGAAGAATCATGAATCCATGAAAAACATGTACAAAGAGGTTCCAAGAGAGAATTTGAAATCTGAAGCTCGCTCGCCTACCATCTCCAGCAGGCTTACCTACCACTAATACCATTTTGAGGCATACCTTGATGCCCAAATCTGAGATGATCGCATGATCGAGGATACTCTATCAACATGCTGCACATACTTGATGAGAGAGCACCTTTCAAGGTGATGGACTTGATGGTAGAGACCATTAAGAGGACTGCAGCTGACCAGAAAAGATCATGTGGATTTGCCCCGCAGATTCAGATGCTTATCAATGCCAATTTTGGCACGGGCACATTCTTGTTGGATAGAGAACATTTACCGTTGCAGCCAGAGCATGAAGACAATGTTGTTGTGATGGATGAGGAGGATCCGACATCTGTTGAAGGTCAAGCCAAGATCGCAGCTGCTAAGAAAGCCAAAGCTGACAAGGAAGCAGCAGCAGCAGCAGCTAAACCAAAGAGTTTCGAGAGCAAATTCTTGAAGCTACTCAAAGGATTGAACAACGCCTGGCCAGCATTGAACAGTCTCAGGAGAGCTTAGAGAGGATTGTTGACGAGAAGATCCACGCCCGGGCGTGAAGTCGATCAAGTACAAGTGACCGCCAACAAGCTCGAGGCGACATTGAGGAAGCAAAGCAGACAAGGCGAGCTTATGCGTGAGTTGCAGGATGACTTAGTCTAGATTCTCATCGACAGATCGCCTCCGGTTCCCAAAGGATCCCGAGCAGCTGCTATTCCAAAGGATCGACACCAGACTACAGCTTCAAAGACCTCCCACAGTTCCAGAGCTTGCTCCTACTCCAGCTCCAGCTCCGGTCCACTCCTCCAAAGACAAACATCACCAAGTCTTTGCCGATGTCTTGTCATATCCACTCCGACATCAACCTGCACGGGAGCCGCCAACAGAGTCCACAAAGGACGCTTAGCTCTATGCTTTTTCGAACTTTTGGTAACTTGTTGCCAAAGGGGAGAAATTGTATAGATCATAGGGCTTCGAGAGAGAGAGTGCTGTTGTCTTTGCGCTTTTGCTCTTTCGTTCTTTTGCGTTTCCTTGAGATACTTTTGGTTTTCGAGACATTCAAAGGTGTTTGATACTCCGCTTGATTCTACCTTAATGAGTGCTTGGTCGCATTATGCTTTAATGTGTGCTTAATGCTTATCATATGCCATTCCTATCTCGTATGACCATTTACTCATGTCTTGGTGATTGGGTGCATGCTGTTCATTCTTATCATTTTGTGCGCTCCACCAAGATGTATGTGACATGGAAGAGTGACCCATGATCCTAATCGATTGTGCATTTGCATTCAAACACAAATCTTAAATAATGCACAAATTTAGGGGGAGCTCTTGCTTATCACATACTTCTCAAAGCGACGATATTATTCATTGATTATATCCTTTGTCGAAGTTTTGATCTATATGTTGTCATCAATTACCAAAAGGGGAGATTGAAAGTGCAACTAATCCCCGGTGGTTTTGGTAATTAATAACAACATATATATCATTGAACTAATAGTTACTTGAGAATCATTTCGAGAGTTCAAGGATATGGGTATGGCAAGGACTCAAGAAGTGGACCCCCAAAATGCTAAGGCAAGCATTGGCAAAAGCTCAAGACTCCATTTTTGGTTTAGTGATCCAAGATCACATTGAGTCCATAGGAAAAGCCAATACTATTAAAAGGGATGAGGTTATGATGATGATCTGTTGCTCAAGTGCTTAGTGATACATCTCCTAAACTATCAGCAACTTTCACCGCCATAGACACTCATAAGTAGTCTCGGTCCCACCGATATTCCAAACTCAGTCACACCGAGATGAACCACCTCAGCCATAAGCCAAACCCTAGTAAACTTGGATTTTCCGATTCAACTCGGTCTCACCAAACATGAGTTGCCAAGTTTCAGAATCCTTCATCATCAAATCGGTGTCACCGAGATGATGAAGTCGGTCCCACCAAACCGGCATGCTCTTGTCATTGCACTAATCGGACTAACCGAGATTGTATATTCGGTCCCACCGAAAATCCTAACGCTCACATTATTTGAACTATCGGTCTCACCGAGTTGTCCACTTCGGTCCCACCGAGATTGCTCAAATGTGTGTAACGGTTGGATTTTGTGTGGAGGCTATTTATACCCTCCACCCCTCTTCATTCGTGAGAGAGCCATCAGAAAGAACTACCACTCCTACCTTACATTTCTGAGAAGAGAACTAGCTACCCTTGTGTTGAGATCAAGTTGCTCCACTCCCACCATATGAAGCTTGATCTCTAGCCTTCCCAAGTTGCTTTCCACTCAATCCTTTCTTCCACCACAGCCAAATCAGTGAGGAGAGTTGAGTGTTGGGGAGATTATCATTTGAAGCACAAGAGCAAGGAGTTCATCATCATCTACAACATCTATTACCTTTTGGAGGGTGGTGCCTCCTAGATTGGTTAGGTGTCGCTTGGGAGCCTCCGTCGCCGAGATGTGGAGTTGAACCAAGAAGTTTGTAAGGGCAAGGAGATCGCCTACTTCGTGAAGATCTACCCCGAGTAAGGCTAGCCCTCCGTGGGCGTGAGCCATGATGTAATAGACAAGGTTGCTTCTTCGTGGACCCTTCGTGGGTGGAGCCTCCGTGGACTCGTGCAGCCGTTACCCTCTGTGGGTTGAAGTCTCCATCAACATGGATGTACGATAGCGCCACCTATCGGAACCACGGAAAAATCACCGTCTCCAAAATTGCGTTTGCTCTTCTCCACCTCTCTTTACTACATGTGCAATTTACTTTCCGCTGCCTATACTCTAGAATTGCATGTGTAGGGTGATGCTTGACTTGATCATAATTGTGAATCTGCCAAAAACTGTTCTTTGTCAAAAGGCATAATTTTTATATTGACAAGTAGTCTAATCACCCCCCCCTCTAGACATACTTTCGATCCTACAGAAGACCTGGGGAAGGCCACCGCCAAAGCCAAGGATGCCCGTTCTGCAATGCGGGCTATGAAGGAGGAGCTGCGCCAGGCCGGAGACATTGTGGCTGGCAAGCCCTTTCTGCTGCGCCGAAGGTTTACAGATCCAAAGTATGCTCAGCTTGGCCAGCCGTGGGGTCCGGAGGATCCTTATATGGACTTGGCGGCGAGTGCGGCTGATGCCGTTGTGCACTTCCGAAGTCAGAAGGATCACAAGACGGAGGAGCTGTTTTGGTCTCAATTCCATAGTCCGGAGCATTCACTTCCGTTGACAGATCGGTTGGCCGAGTGGGCTGAGCTGAATAGATTGTCCGGACTTGACATGAAGGATATCGTGACTCATGTCTAGCCGGATAGGCCCAAGCCGAAGAGTTATTTTGGCTTATTGCAACAATTTCTTGGGGCAGTGCCGCATATCAAGGCGATGAAGCGGTCGGCCTGCATAGAGGGTGCACGGATGGCCCTCGCCCGTGTGAAGACACATTGGACAGAGATGGATGCCACCGCTGTTGCGACCCAGGGTTCGGACGATAGCCGGTTACCTGCCGAGCATTATTTTGGAGAAGTTCTGCGTGGTGCTCGTGTTATAGAGTCGCAGTGCTCAAAAAATGTCATGTTCAAATGAATGTGTTGGTTTGTAAAACGATGTTTATGATGTAAGCACTTTTTGCACTTGTTCGTTCAAGTATTGAAATATCTCCTGTGCGGCCGTTTATGTATACGTATGTATAACCTGAAAGATGGCAGTCGTCGGCTTCAGCCCCCACGCACAAGGTGCGCGGGTGTTTGCAAAAAATAGCGCATTTTCACACTTAATCCGACGTCTCGGTCCTGTGAGGGAGGTGGTAGCGTAGCAAACGAGGCAACCGGACTATAATGCTTTATCACTTTCACTTAGCCATAGGAGTTCTAGGGTGGGGCTATGACATAGCCCCTAGGGTCACCGCGCTCTCCGAATTCGGGGCGCGTATGTGCCTGACAGGGAAACGGTCCTTCATCAAAGCGGTGGAATTCTAAACATTCCGATAGTCGATCGAGTGGTTGACCAGTCTCTCGCTATATAATGACAATCGGTTTCGCTTTCATCGAGGTGCTCGCCAAATTAACCGGGCACAATCGCAGTAGTTCTCCTGTTGCCGCGTTAGCCGGTGATATGGAACGTAAGGCAGCAAAACACAGGAGCCGGGCAAACCCAACATTTGACCAAAGACTTGACTCGGAGCTGATGCATATAAGGCCTAACTCGAGACGCCGAACACTCCCTAAGGTGTTCGGTCTTTATAATAACGGGCAGAACAATGCCCTAAGCCCCTAGTGTCCAGGGACAGGCGAGAATTTCTGGCGTGGCCGATGCCAAAACGCCAGCCTCCCGTTGGTTATGGTGAAAAACCGTGGGATGTGATCAACAAAAGACAGTAAGAAAGGTTTACGCAAGGACTTAATCTAAAAAGAATCCTTGCGACGGGTCCCTCGCCGCACGCTCGCTACCGTGTCTCCGCGTGCCGTATCCTGGACGGGTGTACACGTTGTTCATCTGTAAAAATAGGGGAACTTAGCTTGAAAGGAAATCGTGCAAAAAAATGTATTCAAAATCAAAATATGCATGAATAAATAAAGCTGAGCTTATATTAGTTCATACGCACAGCCCCTTGTAAAGGGGTGTGCGGCTAGGGAGCCCCTAGCTTATTTTATGCCGGACTCATCTAGCCGTGTCCGGGGTCTTGAACGACCTTTTAGTGATATGATGCCGCGTGGACCGGGCATTTTAAGTGTAAGAGACGCGTAGTGTGGTATTGCATCAAAGCGGACAAAAGCTTCACATCCGAATAGTGCTTGATGGCTACTTTTGAATGGGGCGACATGAAATATTAGCTTTTCGCGTTGAAAGTTGTCGGGTGATCCGAACACAACTTCTAGTAGTAAGGAGCCTGTGCACTTGGCGTAAGGGCCTGGCGTCACTCCTTTGAAGGAAGTGCGGCTATGTCGAATTTTAGTAAGGTCTATCCCCAACTTGCGGATTGTGTCTGGATATAGCTGGTTTAAATCGCTGTCGCCGTCCATCAAGACTTGTGTAAATTGTAGTCCGTCGATTATAGGATCCAATATCAGAGAAGTTCATCCTGCATTTCGAATACTTCTGGAATAGTCCAGGTAGTCGAAAGTAATTGGTTGTAACATCCAACCTCGAGGTTCCGCTGGGGTGGACCGTGCGATACCTACTTTGGCGGGCGCCGCACTGTTGCTCTGTATTATCACATGAAGTGAATTTACTGTTTTGACTTCTTGTGGGAAAGTTTTTTGCTTTCCGGCGCTCTGCTGGTGGGGTTCGTCGTCATCCTCACTTGACGCGTCGAGCCCCTTGTGTTCGGCGTTGAGTCGGCCGGACTGTTCGAAGAGCCAACAATTTCGGTGGGTGTGGTTTGCAGGCCTTCCGGAGGTGCTGTGGATTTGACATATCCGATCCAAAATTTTGTTTAAGTTGGATAGCTCGTCACTGTTGTCCTTAAGAGGCAGTGTTTTGTTGTTCGCCATGAAGCTTTTGAATCCGGCCGACCGCCGTGTTCTTTGGGCTTTTTTTCTTTGTTTGGCGCTGGTCATTTCTGCGCCGTGATTTTCCGCTTCCATCTCGATCTCGGATGTACTGGTCATTGGGCTACATCTTGCTAGCTAGCTGTCTTCCCCCGCATAAAAGCGGTCATGAGGCTTGTTAGCGCGGCCATTGTTCTCGGCTTCTCTTGGCCGAGGTGTCTGGCGAGCCATTCGTCTCAGACATTATGTTTAAAAGCTGCTAAGCCTTCGGCGTCCGGACTGTCGACTATTTGGTTCTTTTTGGTGAGGATCCTATTCCAGAATTTGCGCGATGACTCTCCGGGCTGTTGAGTTATATGACTTAGGTCGTCTGCATCCGGAGGGCGGACATAAGTCCCTTGAAAATTTGCTCTAAACGCGTCCTCGAGCTCTTCCCAACTTCCAACAGTGTTTTCTGGGAGGCTTTTGAGCCAATGCCGAGCTGGCCCTTTGAGCTTGAGGGGTAGATATTTTATGGCGTGGAGCTCATCTATTCTAGCCATGTGTATGTGTAGTATGTAATCCTCAATCCAGACTCCAGGGTCTGTTGTTCCGTCGTATGCCTCTATATTTTACGGGTTTGAATCCCGCTGGAAATTCATGATCCAGCACCTCATCGGTGAAACATAGTGGGTGTGCGGCTCCCCTGTATTTAGGCGTGCCGTTATCTTCGAACATGCGGAGTGTTGTGTTGCTTCCTGGGGCCCTCTTTTTTGGCCCATAAATGGACCTGATCGGGCCATCTGTTTTATGAGGGTCATGTGTCGCCTTGTGTGCGGCGCCGCTTGTCGCTTTTGGCCTGTCATCTGGTCGTCTATTCGGTCAGGCGGCCTCTTTGCTTTTTCACTGTGGGGGCTCTATGGCCTCCTCGTCGAATTCAGGCAGCAGCTTGCTCTTTGGGTAGCTCTTTGTTTGGTTGCCATTGCCATATTTGTCCGCGGTCTTGAGTACTTTGCTCCACCTCATTCTGAGTATGTCTTCCGCTGTTTTGAGCTTTCGTTTTCCTTCTTCGCACTTCTTGCGATGGCGATTTAGTCTTTTGTGAAGGTTCTTATGCTCCGGTGGTGTGTCTGGCGTGAGGTCGTCTGGACTGTTGGTTTCGCCGGGCATGGATTGATTATCCGATTCATCCTGTTCGGACGGTTTCTTCGTTGCATGTTCGTCGTCCATTGGTTTGCCCTGCTCTATTACTGGGTCATTAGGAGTGTTGTTTTTGTCGAGGCGGGACTTAGGGCAGCGTCTGCGCCATTTTGGTTGTTTGTCGGCGGGATTATCCTTTGCCGCGCCCCGTTGTTCCTCGTTATCGCTTCCTTTTGGGGTGTCCACCATATATACGTCATGGGTTGGAGTGGCCTTCCAGTCCTCGGTAAGCGCTGGTTCTTGGTAGTCTCCGGCATCGTCGTCCATACCATTGATGTCTTTGGAGTCGTAGTCTAGCAAGTCGGTTAGATCGTTGACAGTGGCTACAAAGTGGGTGGTGGGTGGGTGTCACGCCCAATATGCGACCCTATCCAAAAGGAACTCGAAGGTCCCACCAAGGATAGACCTGCATATTGGAACGCTTTTGCAAGGTGGATATCATTACATCAACATTACATAATAGATGGGGATACATACAAGAGGCATACAATGCCACACGAATACAACAATGCAACATACAAGAACAACATCCAACTACGGATGAATCATAAACAGAAACTCAAACAACATCCACCCTGCTAGCCCAGGCTGCCGACCTGGAACCTATCCCCGATCAAGAAGAAGCGAAGTAGAACTCAACGCAAGCAAGCATCGCTCTCGCGTCATGATCATCGCACAACCTGTACCTGCAACTGTTGTTGTAGTAATCTGTGAGCCACGAGGACTCAGCAATCCCATTACCATGGGTATCAAGACTAGCAAAGCTTAATGGGAAAGGAAGGTAAAGTGGTGAGGTTGCGGCAGCGACTAAGCATATATGGTGGCTAACATACGCAAAGAAGAGCGAGAAGAGATCAAGCGGAACGGTCGAGAAGCTAACAATGATCAAGAGGTGATCCTGAACTCCTACTTACGTCAATCATAACACAGAAACCGTGTTCACTTCCCGCACTCCGCCGAGAAGAGACCATCACGGCTACACACGCGGTTGATGCATTTTAATTCGGATCTGGTGTCAAGTTATCTACAACCGGACATCTGCCACATAACCATGGGCACGGCTCTCGAAAGTTTATACACTGCAGGGGTGCCCCAACTTAGCCCATGATAAGCTCTCGCGATCAACAAAGGATATACCTTCTCCCAGGAAGACCCGATCAGTCTCGGAATCCCGGTTTACAAGACATTTCGACAATGGTAAAACAAGACCAGCAAGACCGCCCGCTATGCCGACAATCCCGATAGGAGCTGCACATATCTCGTTCTCAGGGCACACCGGATGAGCAAGACGTCGGGTTGGCATAGACACTGGTTGCCCAGGGGGCGCTAGACATCACTCGGTTTGGACCAACACTTAGACAAGCATTGGCCCGGGGGGGCTATAATAAAGATGACCCTCGGGTTAATTACTCCCAAGGGAAAGGTAGGTGGTGGTGAGGCAAATGGTAAAACCAAGGTTGGGCCTTGCTGGAGGAGTTTTATTCAAAGCGAACTGTCAGGGGGGGTCCCACAAACCACCCGACCGCGTTAGGAACGCAAAATCCGGGAACATAACACCGGTATGACGGAAAATAGGGCGGCAAGAGTGGAACAAAACACCAAGCATAAGGCCGAGCCTTCCACCCTTTACCAAGTATATAGATGCATTAATTAAATAAGATATATTGTGATATCCCAACATAACCCTGTCCACCAAGGAGAAATCTTCACTTCACCTGCAACTAACAACGCTATAAGAGGGGCTGAGCAAAGCGGTAACATAGCCAAACAATGGTTTGCTACGAATGGTGTCAAAGGTTAGAGGTTCATGGCAATTTGGGAGGCTTGAAGAGCAAATGATAGGTTACGCAGCATAGCGATAGAACGAAGCAACTAGCATAGCAATGATAGTAGTGAGATCCAGGGTAGCGGTCATCTTGCCTGAAATCCCGCAAGGAAGAAGAACGAGTCCATGAAGAAGATGAAGCCACGAAGACGAACCAAGCGTAGACGAACGAATCCTCACGATCACATCAAAAACGGGAACTATCGTGAAGAAGCACAGAACATGGTAAACACACCACTCATAGACAAGACATGATGCACAACAAGCATGATGCATGACAAAGCTACATGAAGCTACTGATGGCAAGAGACGATGCAAACAAGAACAACACATCAAGGCAAGTTTAAATGAGGCCGAAAACAACATATAACAATTCCGGTAAGTCCTCATATGCATATTTCGAAATTGGTCCAGATCTGAATAAACCAGAATCGGCCAAAATTGTGAGTGTTGATGACCGACACATAAATGCAGCCTAGGGTTCATTAATTGTGCAAATCACTTCGGGACCCCAAAACTGAGTAGTTGTCCCAGAAGCGGGCCAGAATCGCCCAAACCGCGAGTCTTGACGACCAACACGTAAGCACATGTTGGGCTTCGACCACCATGGAAATCGATTTGGGACCCCAAAACGTTGACTAATAGACCATGAAAGTCCCTAGAATCAAACAATCATAGGATTATTGATGAACGATACATAAGTGCACCCCGGGGTTCGTAAATCATTCAAATCACTCAAGGACCCCAAACTAGTGAGTAATAGTCCACGAAACAGGCCAGAATCGGCCAAAACTGCGAGTGTTGATGACACATGTAAGTGCACCTCAGGGTTTGTCAATCACGAAAATCACTCCGAGACCGCGAAACGATGAGTAATAGTCCACGAAACGGGCCAGAATCGGCCAAAACTATGAGTGTTGATGACCGACATGTAAGCGCACCTTGGGGTTCAACAACTATGAAAATCGCTTCGGTACCCCAAAACGGTGAGTAATAGTCGACGAAACGGGTAAGAATTGGACAAAACCGTGAGTGTTGACGACGGACACATAAACGCACCCCGGGGATCGTCAATCGTGAAAATCGCTCTGGGACCCCAAAATAGTGAGTAATAGTGCACGAAGTGGACCAGAATCGGCCAAAATTGTGAGTGTTGATGACCGACACGTAAATGCAGCCAAGGGTTCATTAATCGTGCAAATAAGTTCGGGACCCCAAAACTGAGTAGTAGTCCTAGATACGGGCCAGAATCGCCCAAACTGCGAGTCTTGACGACCAACACGATGAATAGTCCACGAATCCTAATGAACATGCACAAGGACGCAATAAAGTACGATAGATGGACGGTATACCAGGACCACCGACCAAAGTGTATACAAACTGAACATGCGAACCATAATGAGCAATAGTGTGAACAGAGCAAATGCCAAGGAATGACCAAAGGTGGACAAAGGTAATGGACCAAATGCAAGACGCACTGGACCAAAGCCATAACTATGACAAATGCAAATATGGCCAATGTTCAGAACGATAACCAGAGCAACCAACTGTTAGGTAAGAATAATGGCAATGAACGGTCCATGATGGCACTGAGACACGGACCGAGTATATGTACGCAAGAGCGTAAGCAAACCGAGCAATCGAAGAATCATGGACGAAATGAATCTCGACAAGGTATCGATCGCAAATGCTAACTGATCAACGGTGATACTACCGAATGTGCAACTGACAGCTATGACTGGCATAATCGCACGGTATTGACGAAGCGTAACACAGAATAGCCATAAGTTATGCCAGAAGCGTCAAGCAGGTGCAAACTGCAAGACCAGCGAATACCATGACTGAAAGCAATGCAAGTGAACGCAAGACAGAATTGAGCACGATAGACATCCAGCGATATACGAACATCCATCATAGTCGATCAGCCGTGACATGCATAACGAGAGAATGCAGGCAATGAAACAGACAGGACAGTGAACACGATGCATGATAGCACTGACAAACATGTAGACGAACGGAATCTGACAGTCAGAGCAAATGCAAGCATTGAAACGCATAAGAAACGACCAATGGATGCGGAACAGTTACCAAGGACCAATGCTGACGTACGACAGATCCAACTGGACCGAGACAACGACAGAATGCACGAGGCAATCGACATAGCACAATGCATGAGGACACGAATGCACACGAATCGAGCTATTGCACACGGATCGAGCAAATGAGAATCACGCAATCGGAAATCAAGGAGAGTCAAATGGCAATATAACACGGTGTCGAAGCTGACGCAAGTGACATGCAAGCGCATGGACATGCATAGGCAAGCGAAATCACAGACTGAATACACTGAAAGATGAAATCTAGCAACGTAAAAGGACATACAGACGTCAGAGTCACAAACAGGCAGACATACGCAACAGACTGAAAGGACAATGCAGACAGAAGACTATGGAAACTGATAATAGACATGAAATGCAGACAACGATAGATATTAAGACGTGCAAAATGTATCAGAATCGTACAAAGGATAACATGGAAATCGACGGTATACGGAACCAACAGACTGGCAACGTGAAATCGCAAATCCAGGAACAGTAAACAAGTGAAAATGACAGACAATGACAATGAATGGAGAACAATGCAGGACAAACAGTAGGCATAGTACATGCAACTAAAAGTCATGAAGTCAAGATAGCAAGGCAGTACATCGAACAAGATACAAACAGTGCATGACAATAACTAGCGAAGCTGTACGAAACATGAATGACAAACGTGATGGAAGCAAATGAAGTCGGCAATGAAGGCATACAGATCGAAATGAAAGGATCAAACGTAAATGCAACGCATAAGGCAATGAAGTCGATCAATGACCAAACAGAGGACGAAATGATAGCAACGAGAGCTGAGGAACGCGTAATGCCAAGTACTACGAATGAAAACGCATAGCGACACCCAAGAGATCCATAAAGAAATGATAACGCTAGAAACGATCATGAACATAGCCAAAGGCATAATCAGAATGAAAAACGGACACCAACATAGCACGTACTGGATCAGATACAGATATACGCAACGATAGAACTATGAGCACCAGAACCAGAGTAGACATGAACAATGAAAAGGCACGGATGCACAACTGACAACTGGTAAATCGAAAACCAAATAGTAGGACAACGTACAAACGCAGACATGAGTAACTGCCAGATCGAACTAGCAGCTAATGACGACAAACGATGAATCACGGACAGCATGAGACATGCAACAAACCTGAAATCGTGACAAGCATAGACCACTGAAATGCATCACAAAATGAACATGAAGCGTAACGATACTGCAGACAAATAACTGAAATGACATATGAAACTGCACGAGTCAAGTATGAATGAGACACGAACGACTGGTGACCCACAATGCTAAAGGACCCAAAATGAGGCAATACATGAAGTCATGAGTGAAATGACTGAGCGACCATGAGATGAGTCAACCCGAGTATCGAACAGAAATACGCAGTGATACCGAAGCAGCATGAAGACAGTCAGTATACAGCATCATAACTGACCACACTGCACAAGGTATAGCATAAGTGACGACGCTTAGAGCGATGCACACTGAATGACGACTACTGACCATGCTAATTGCTAGACTCATGCTTGTAGCAGGTTACTGTTCGTCTTCATGTATGCTGTTGTGATCTGTTGTATTCTGTCTTGTTGTGCTTTGTGTTCTTGTTTGGTCTTGTTGCTGTTGCTTGCTTGTGCTGTTGCTGTCGTTGTATGCTTGAGCGACCCCAAAACAGAGTAGTAGTCCCAGAAGCGGGCCAGAATCGCCCAAACCGCGAGTCTTGACGACCAACACGTAAGCACATCTTGGGCTTCGACCACCATGGAAATCGCTTTGGGACCCCAAAACGGTGACTAATAGACCATGAAAGTCCCTAGAATCAGACAATCGTAAGATTATTGATGAATGATACATAAGCGCACCCCGGGGTTTGTAAACCATTGAAATCGCTCAAGGACCCCAAACTAGTGAGTAATAGTCCACTAAAGGCGGGCCAAAACTGCGATTGTACGGCCACCTCGAAATCGCGAAATCACTCCGATACCCCAAAACGGTGAGTAATAGTGACCGACGCCAAAAGCGCCGACCTTAAGGCACCTTGTTCAACAACTATGAAAATCCTTTGGGACCCCAAATCGGTGAGTAATAGTCCACGAAACGACTCGAATTGGCCAAAATAGGCTGTGAGTGTTGACGATGGACACGTAAACGCACACCCGGGATCATCGATCGTGAAAATCGGACCCCAAACGGTGAAATCGCTCTGGGACCCCAAAATGCTGAGTAATAGTGCATGAAGCGCACTTGATGTCGGCCAAAATTGTGAGTGTTGATGACCGACACGTAAATGCAACCGCTCATTAATGAGTAATAGTCCATGAAACGTGCAAGAATAGGCCACTTTTATGACCGGCACCCCAAAAAAATCCTTTGGGACTGAGTAGTAGTCCCAAAACTGTGATCGGGCGTAATCATCAATCGCGCCCAAAATGCTGCGAAGCGCACCAAGATCGCCAAAATGACGACCAACACGTAAGCACACCTTGCCCAAGCCGACCACCATGGAAATCGCTTTGGGACCCCAAAACGGTGACTAATAAACCATGAAAGTCCCTAGGATCAGACAATTGTAAGATTATTTATGAACGATACGTAAGCGCACGCCGGGGTTCGTAAATCATTGAAATCGCTCAGGGACCCTAAACCAGTGAGTAATAGTCCATGAAACAGGCCAGTATCGGCCAAAACTGCGATTGTTGACGACCGACATGTAAGTGCACCTCGGGGTTCGTCAATCGCGGAAATCACTCCGATACCCCAAAACAGTGAGTAATAGTCCACGAAACGGGCCAGAATCGGCCAAAATTGCGAGTGTTGATGACCGACACGTAAGAGCACCTTCGGGTTCAGCAACTATGAAAATCGCTTCGGGACCCCAAAACGGTGAGTAATAGTCCATGAAACGGGTCAGAATTGGACAAAACTATGAGTGTTGACGACGGACACATAAATGCACCCCGGGGATCGTATATCGTGAAAATCCCTCTGGGACCCCAAAACAGTGAGTAATAGTGCATGAAGCGGACCAGAATCGGCCAAAATTGTGAGTGTTGATGACCGACACGTAAATGCAGCCAAGGTTTCATTAATCGTGCAAATCAGTTCGGTTCCCCAAAACTAAGTAGTAGTCCCAGAAACGGGCCAGAATCGCCCAAACTGCGAGTCTTGACGACTAACACGTAAGCACAACTTGGGCTTCGACAACCATGGAAATCACTTTGGGACCCCAAAACGGTAACTAATAGACCATGAAAGAGCCTAGAATCAGACAAACCTAGGATTTTTGATGAACAATACATAAGCGCACCCCGGGGTTCCTAAATCATTGAAATCGCTCAGGGACCCCAAACCAGTGAATAATAGTCCATGAAACGGGCAAGAATAGGCGAAATGCGAAAAGCTTATGACCGATACATAAGCGCACCTTGGGGTTCAACAACTATGAAAATCCCTTTGGGACCCCAAATCGGTGAGTAATAGTCCACGGAACGACTCAGAATTGGCCAAAACTATGAGTGTTGACGATGGACACGTAAACGCACCCCGGGGATCATCAATCGTGGGAATCGCTCTGGGACCTCAAAATGCTGAGTAATAGTGCATGAAGCAGACCAGTATCGGCCAAAATTGTGAGTGTTGATGACCGACACGTAAATGCAACCGTTCATTAATCGTGCAAACCACTTCGGGACCCCAAAACTGAGTAGAAGTCCCAGATCGGGCCAGAATCGCCCAAACCGCGAGTCTTGACGACCAACACGTAAGCACATCTTGGGCTTCGACCACCATGGAAATCGCTTTGGGACCCTAAAACGGTGATTAATAGACCATGAAAGTCCCTAGGATCAGACAATCATAAGATTATTGATGAACAATACATAAACGCACCCCGGGGTTCGTAAATCATTGAAATCGCTCACAGACCCCAAACCAATGAGTAATAGTCCACGAAACAGGCCAGAATCGGCCAAAACTGCGATTGTTGACGACCGACATGTAAGTGCACCTCGGGGTTCGTCAATCGCGGAAATCACTCCGATACCCAAAAACAGTGAGTAATAGTCCACGAAACGGGCCAGAATCGGCCAAAACTGCGAGTGTTGATGACCGACACGTAAGCGCACCTTCGGGTTCAGCAACTATGAAAATCGCTTCGGGACCCCAAAACGGTGAGTAATAGTCCACGAAACGGGTCAGAATTGGACAAAATTGTGACTGTTGACGACGGACACATAAATGCACCCCGGGGATCATATATCGTGAAAATCCCTCTGGGACCCCAAAACAGTGAGTAATAGTGCATGAAGCGGACCAGAATCGGCCAAAATTGTGAGTGTTGATGACCGACACGTAAATGCAGCCAAGGGTTCATTCATCGTGCAAATCAGTTCGAGTCCCCAAAACTAAGTAGTAGTCCTAGAAACGGGCCAGAATCGCCCAAACTGCGAGTCTTGACGACTAACACGTAAGCACAACTTGGGCTTCGACAACCATGGAAATCACTTTGGGACCCCAAAACGGTAACTAATAGACCATGAAAGAGCCAAGAATCAGACAAACCTAGGATTTTTGATGAACAATACATAAGCGCACCCCGGGGTTCCTAAATCATTGAAATCGCTCAGGGAACCCAAACCAGTGAATAATAGTCCATGAAACGGGCAAGAATAGGCCAGAAATGCCAGTGCTTATGACCGATACATAAGCGCACCTTGGGGTTCAACAACTATGAAAATCCCTTTGGGACCCAAAATCGGTGAGTAATAGTCCACGGAACGACTCAGAATTGGCCAAAACTGTGAGTGTTGACGATGGACACGTAAACGCACCCCGGGGATCATCAATCGTGGGAATCGCTCTGGGACCCCAAAATGCTGAGTAATAGTGCATGAAGCAGACCAGTATCGGCCAAAATTGTGAGTGTTGATGACCGACACGTAAATGCAACCGTTCATTAATCGTGCAAACCCCTTCGGGACCACAAAACTGAGTAGTAGTCCGAGATCGGGCCAGAATCGCCCAAACCGCGAGTCTTGACGACCAACACGTAAGTACATCTTGGGCTTCGACCACAATGGAAATCGCTTTGGGACCCCAAAACGGTGACTAATAGACCATGAAAGTCCCTAGGATCAGACAATCGTAAGATTATTGATGAACGATACATAAACGCACCCCGGGGTTCGTAAATCATTGAAATCGCTCAGGGACCCAAACCAGTGAGTAATAGTCCAGGAAACAGGCCAGAATCGGCCAAAACTGCGATTGTTGACGACCGACATGTAAGTGCACCTCGGGGTTCGTCAATCATGGAAATCACTCCGATACCCCAAAACAGTGAGTAATAGTCCACGAAACGGGCCAGAATCGGCCAAAACTGCGAGTGTTGATGACCGACACGTAAGAGCACCTTCGGGTTCAGCAACTATGAAAATCGCTTCGGGACCCCAAAACGGTGAGTAATAGTCCACGAAACGGGTCAGAATTGGACAAAACTGTGAGTGTTGACGACGGACACATAAATGCACCCCGGGGATCGTATATCGTGAAAATCCCTCTGGGACCCCAAAACAGTGAGTAATAGTGCATGAAGCGGACCAGAATCGGCCAAAATTGTGAGTGTTGATGACCGACACGTAAATGCAGCCAAGGGTTCATTAATCGTGCAAATCAGTTCGGGTCCCCAAAACTAAGTAGTAGTCCCAAAAACGGGCCAGAATCGCCCAAACTGCGAGTCTTGACGACTAACACGTAAGCACACCTTGGGCTTCGACAACCATGGAAATCACTTTGGGACCCCAAAACGGTAACTAATAGACCATTAAAGAGCCTAGAATCAGACAAACCTAGGATTTTTTATGAACAATACAAAAGCGCACCCCGGGGTTCCTAAATCATTGAAATCGCTCAGGGACCCCAAACCAGTGAATAATAGTCCATGAAACGGGCAAGAATAGGCCAGAAATGCCAGTGCTTATGACCGATACATAAGCGCACCTTGGGGTTCAACAACTATGAAAATCCCTTTGGGACCCAAAATCGGTGAGTAATAGTCCACGGAACGACTCAGAATTGGCCAAAACTGTGAGTGTTGACGATGGACACGTAAACGCACCCCGGGGATCATCTATCGTGGGAATCGCTCTGGGACCCCAAAATGCTGAGTAATAGTGCATGAAGCAGACCAGTATCGGCCAAAATTGTGAGTATTGATGACCGACACGTAAATTCAACCATTCATTAATCGTGCAAACCACTTTGGGACCCCAAAACTGAGTAGTAGTCCGAGATCGGGCCAGAATCGCCCAAACCGCGAGTCTTGACGACCAACACGTAAGTACATCTTGGGCTTCGACCACAATGGAAATCGCTTTGGGACCTCAAAACGGTGACTAATAGACCATGAAAGTCCCTAGGATCAGACAATCGTAAGATTATTGATGAACGATACATAAATGCACCCCGGGGTTCGTAAATCATTGAAATCGCTCAGGGACCCCAAACCAGTGAGTAATAGTCCACGAAACAGGCCAGAATTGGCCAAAACTACGATTGTTGACGACCGACATGTAAGTGCACCTCGGGGTTCGTCAATCGCGGAAATCACTCCGATACCCCAAAACAGTGAGTAATAGTCCACGAAACGGGCCAGAATCGGCCAAAACTGCGAGTGTTGATGACCGACATGTAAGAGCACCTTCGGGTTCAGCAACTATGAAAATCGCTTCGGGACCCCAAAACGGTGAGTAATAGTCCACGAAACGGGTCAGAATTGGACAAAACTGTGAGTGTTGACGACGGACACATAAATGCACCCCGGGGATCGTATATCGTGAAAATCCCTCTGGGACCCCAAAACAGTGAGTAATAGTGCATGAAGCGGACCAGAATCGGTCAAAATTGTGAGTGCTGATGACCGACACGTAAATGGAGCCAAGGGTTCATTAATCGTGCAAATCAGTTCGGGTCCCCAAAACTAGGTAGTAGTCCCAAAAACGGGCCAGAATCGCCCAAACTGCGAGTCTTGACGACTAACACGTAAGCACACCTTGGGCTTCGACAACCATGGAAATCACTTTGGGACCCCAAAACGGTAACTAATAGACCATGAAAGAGCCTAGAATCAGACAAACCTAGTATTTTTTATGAACAATACATAAGCGCACCCCGGGGTTCCTAAATCATTGAAATCGCTCAGGGACCCCAAACCAGTGAATAATAGTCCATGAAACGGGCAAGAATAGGCCAGAAATACGAGTGCTTATGACCGATACATAAGCGCACCTTGGGGTTCAACAACTATGAAAATCCCTTTGGGACCCCAAATCGGTGACTAATAGTCCACGGAACGACTCAGAATTGGCCAAAACTGTGAGTGTTGACGATGGACACGTAAACGCACCCCGGGGATCATCAATCGTGGGAATCGCTCTGGGACCCCAGAGTGCTGAGTAATAGTGCATGAAGCAGACCAGTATCGGCCAAAATTGTGAGTGTTGATGACCGACACGTAAATGCAACTGTTCATTAATCGTGCAAACCACTTCGGGACCCCAAAACTGAGTAGTAGTCCCAGATCGGGCCAGAATCGCCCAAACCGCGAGTCTTGACGACCAACACGTAAGCACATCTTGGGCTTCGACCACCATGGAAATCGCTTTGGGACCCCAAAACGGTGATTAATAGATCATGAAAGTCCCTAGGATCAGACAATCGTAAGATTATTGATGAACGATACATAAAGGCACCCCGGGGTTCGTAAATCATTGAAATCGCTCACGGACCCCAAACCAGTGAGTAATAGTCCACGAAACAGGCCAGAATCGGCCAAAATTGCGATTGTTGACGACCGACATGTAAGTGCACCTCGGGGTTCGTCAATCGCGGAAATCACTCCGATACCCCAAAACAGTGAGTAATAGTCCACGAAACGGGCCAGAATCGGCCAAAACTGCGAGTGTTGATGACCGACACGTAAGCGCACCTTCGGTTCAAGAACTATGAAAATCGCCGGGACCCCAAAACGGTGAGTAATAGTCCACGAAACGGGTCAGAATTGGACAAAACTGTGAGTGTTGACGACGGACACATAAATGCACCCCGGGGATCGTATATCGTGAAAATCCCTCTGGGACCCCAAAATGGTGAGTAATAGTGCATGAGGTGGACCAGAATCGGCCAAAATTGTGAGTGTTGATGACCGACACGTAAATGCAGCCAAGGGTTCATTAATCGTGCAAATCAGTTCGGGTCCCCAAAACTAAGTAGTAGTCCCAGAAACGGGCCAGAATCGCCCAAACTACGAGTCTTGACGACTAACACGTAAGCACACCTTGGGCTTCGACAACCATGGAAATCACTTTGGGACCCCAAAATGGTAACTAATAGACCATGAAAGAGCCTAGAATCAGACAAACCTAGGATTTTTTATGAACAATACATAAGCGCACCCCGGGGTTCCTAAATCATTGAAATCGCTCAGGGACCCCAAACCAGTGAATAATAGTCCATGAAACGGGCAAGAATAGGCCAGAAATGCGAGTGCTTATGACCGATACATAAGCGCACCTTGGGGTTCAACAACTACGAAAATCCCTTTGGGACCCCAAATCGGTGAGTAATAGTCCACGGAACGACTCAGAATTGGCCAAAACTGTGAGTGTTGACGATGGACACATAAACGCACCCCGGGGATCATCTATCGTGGGAATCGCTCTGGGACCCCAAAATGCTGAGTAATAGTGCATGAAGCAGACCAGTATAGGCCAAAATTCTGCGTGTTGATGACCGACACATAAATGCAACCATTCATTAATCGTGCAAACCACTTTGGGACCCCAAAACTGTTCATTAATCGTGCAAACCACTTCGGGACCCCAAAACTGAGTAGTAGTCCCAGATCGGGCCAGAATCGCCCAAACCGCGAGTCTTGACGACCAACACGTAAGCACATCTTGGGCTTCGACCACCATGGAAATCGCTTTGGGACCCCAAAACGGTGATTAATAGATCATGAAAGTCCCTAGGATCAGACAATCGTAAGATTATTGATGAACGATACATAAAGGCACCCCGGGGTTCGTAAATCATTGAAATCGCTCACGGACCCCAAACCAGTGAGTAATAGTCCACGAAACAGGCCAGAATCGGCCAAAATTGCGATTGTTGACGACCGACATGTAAGTGCACCTCGGGGTTCGTCAATCGCGGAAATCACTCCGATACCCCAAAACAGTGAGTAATAGTCCACGAAACGGGCCAGAATCGGCCAAAACTGCGAGTGTTGATGACCGACACGTAAGCGCACCTTCGGGTTCAGCAACTATGAAAATCGCTTCGGGACCCCAAAACGGTGAGTAATAGTCCACGAAACGGGTCAGAATTGGACAAAACTGTGAGTGTTGACGACGGACACATAAATGCACCCCGGGGATCGTATATCGTGAAAATCCCTCTGGGACCCCAAAACAATGAGTAATAGTGCATGAAGCGGACTAGAATCGGCCAAAATTGTGAGTGTTGATGACCGACACGTAAATGCAGCCAAGGGTTCATAAATCGTGCAAATCAGTTCGGGTCCCCAAAACTAAGTAGTAGTCCCAGAAACGGGCCAGAATCGCCCAAACTGCGAGTCTTGACGACTAACACGTAAGCACAACTTGGGCTTCGACAACCATGGAAATCACTTTGGGACCCCAAAACGGTAACTAATAGACCATGAAAGAGCCTAGAATCAGACAAACCTAGGATTTTTGATGAACAATACATAAGCGCACCCCGGGGTTCCTAAATCATTGAAATCGCTCAGGGACCCCAAACCAGTGAATAATAGTCCATGAAACGGGCAAGAATAGGCCAGAAATGCGAGTGCTTATGACCGATACATAAGCACACCTTGGGGTTCAACAACTATGAAAATCCCTTTGGGACCCCAAATCGGTGACTAATAGTCCACGGAACGACTCAGAATTGGCCAAAACTGTGAGTGTTGACGATGGACACGTAAACGCACCCCGGGGATCATCAATCGTGGGAATCGCTCTAGGACCCCAAAATGCTGAGTAATAGTGCATGAAGCAGACCAGAATCGGCCAAAATTGTGAGTGTTGATGACCGACACGTAAATGCAGCCTAGGGTTCATTAATAGTGCAAATCACTTCGGGACCCCAAAACTGAGTAGTAGTCAAAGAAGCGGGCCAGAATCGCCCAAACCGCGAGTCTTGACGACCAACACGTAAGCACATCTTGGGCTTCGACTACCATGGAAATCGCTTTGGGACCCCAAAACGGTGACTAATAGACCATGAAAGTCCCTAGAATCAGACAATCGTAAGATTATTGATGAACAATACATAAGCGCACCCCGGGGTTCGTAAATCATTAAAATCGCTCAGGGACCCCAAACTAGTGAGTAATAGTCGACGAAACAGGCCAGAATCGGCCAAAACTGTGATCGTTGACGGCCGACATGTAAGCACACCTCGGGGTTCGTCAATCGCGGAAATCACTCCGATACCCCAAAACAGTGAGTAATAGTCCACGAAACGGGCCAGAATCGGCCAAAACTGCGAGTGTTGATGACCGACACGTAAGAGCACCTTCGGGTTCAGCAACTATGAAAATCGCTTCGGGACCCCAAAACGGTGAGTAATAGTCCACGAAACGGGTCAGAATTGGACAAAACTATGAGTGTTGACGACGGACACATAGACGCACCCCGGGGATCGTCAATCGTGAAAATCCCTCTGGGACCCCAAAATGGTGAGTAATAGTGCATGAGGTGGACCAGAATCGGCCAAAATTGTGAGTGTTGATGACCGACACGTAAATGCAGCCAAGGGTTCATTAATCGTGCAAATCAGTTCGGGTCCCCAAAACTAAGTAGTAGTCCCAGAAACGGGCCAGAATCGCCCAAACTACGAGTCTTGACGACTAACACGTAAGCACACCTTGGGCTTGGACAACCATGGAAATCACTTTGGGACCCCAAAATGGTAACTAATAGACAATGAAAGAGCCTAGAATCAGACAAACCTAGGATTATTGATGAACAATACATAAGCGCACCCCGGGGTTCCTAAATCATTGAAATCGCTCAGGGACCCCAAACCAGTGAATAATAGTCCATGAAACGGGCAAGAATAGGCCAGAAATGCGAGTGCTTATGACCGATACATAAGCGCACCTTGGGGTTCAACAACTACGAAAATCCCTTTGGGACCCCAAATCGGTGAGTAATATTCCACGGAACGACTCAGAATTGGCCAAAACTGTGAGTGTTGACGATGGACACATAAACGCACCCCGGGGATCATCAATCGTGGGAATCGCTCTGGGACCCCAAAATGCTGAGTAATAGTGCATGAAGCAGACCAGTATAGGCCAAAATTCTGCGTGTTGATGACCGACACATAAATGCAACCATTCATTAATCGTGCAAACCACTTCGGGACCCCAAAACTGAGTAGTAGTCCCAGAAGCGGGCCAGAATTGCCCAAACTGCGATTGTTGATGACGAACACGTAAGCACAACTTGGGCTTCGACCACCATGGAAATCGCTTTGGGACCCCAAAACAGTGACTAATAGACCATGAAATACCCCAGAATCAGACAATCCTAGGATTATTTATGAACGATACGTAAGCGCACGCCGGGGTTCGTAAATCATTGAAATCGCTCACGGACCCCAAACCAGTGAGTAATAGTCCACGAAACAGGCCAGAATCGGCCAAAACTGCGATTGTTGACGACCGACATGTAAGTGCACCTCGGGGTTCGTCAATCGCGGAAATCACTCCGATACCCCAAAATAGTGAGTAATAGTCCACGAAACGGGCCAGAATCGGCCAAAACTGCGAGTGTTGATGACCGACACGTAAGCGCACCTTGGGGTTCAGCAACTATGAAAATCGCTTCGGGACCCCAAAACGGCAAGTAATAGTCCACGAAACGGTTCAGAATTGGACAAAACTGTCAGTGTTGACGACGGACACATAAACGCACCCCGGGGATCGTCAATCGTGAAAATCCCTCTGGGACCCCAAAACGGTGAGTAATATTGCACGAAGCGGACCAGAATCGGCCAAAATTGTGAGTGTTGATGACCGACACGTAAATGCAGCCAAGGGTTCATTAATCGTGCAAATCTGTTCGGGTCCCCAAAACTGAGTAGTAGTCCCAGAAATGGGCCAGAATCGCCCAAACTGCGAGTCTTGATGACTAACACGTAAGCACACCTTGGGCTTCGACAACCATGTAAATCACTTTGGGACCCCAAAACGGTAACTAATAGACCATGAAAGAGCCTAGAATCAGACAAACCTAGGATTATTGATGAACAATACATAAGCGCACCCCGGGGTTCCTAAATCATTGAAATCGCTCAGGGACCCCAAACCAGTGAATAATAGTCCATGAAACGGGCAAGAATAGGCCAGAAATGCGAGTGTTTACGAGCGATACATAAGCGCACCTTGGGGTTCAACAACTATGAAAATCCCTTTGGGACCCCAAATCGGTGAGTAATAGTCCACGGAACGACTCAGAATTGGCCAAAACTGTGAGTGTTGACGATGGACACGTAAACGCACCCCGGGGATCGTCAATCGTGAAAATCCCTCTGGGACCCCAAAACGGTGAGTAATAGTGCACGAAGCGGACCAGAATCGGCCAAAATTGTGAGTGTTGATGACCGACACGTAAATGCAGCCAAGGGTTCATTAGTCGTGCAAATCAGTTCGGGTCCCCAAAACTGAGTAGTAGTCCCAGAAACGGGCCAGAATCGCCCAAACTGCGAGTCTTGACGACTAGCACCTAAGCACACCTTGGGCTTCGACAACCATGGAAATCACTTTGGGACCCCAAAACGGTAACTAATAGACCATGAAAGAGACTAGAATCAGACAAACCTAGGACTATTGATGAACAATACATAAGCGAACCCCGGGGTTCCTAAATCATTGAAATCGCTCAGGGACCCCAAACCAGTGAATAATAGTCCATGAAACGGGCAAGAATAGGCCAGAAGTGCGAGTGTTTATGACCGATACATAAGCGCACCTTGGGGTTCAACAACTATGAAAATCCCTTTGGGACCCCAAATCGGTGAGTAATAGTCCACGGAACGACTCAGAATTGGCCAAAACTGTGAGTGTTGATGATGGACACGTAAACGCACCCCGGGGATCATTAATCGTGGGAATCGCTCTGGGACCCCAAAGTGCTGAGTAATAGTGCATGAAGCAGACCAGTATCGGCCAAAATTGTGAGTGTTGATGACCGACACGTAAATGCAGCCGTTCATTAATCGTGCAAACCACTTCGGGACCCCAAAACTGAGTAGTAGTCCCAGAAGCGGGCTAGAATCGCCCAAACTGCGAGTGTTGACGACCAACACGTAAGCACACCTTGGGCTTCGACCACCATGGAAATCGCTTTGGGACCCCAAAACGATGACTAATAGACCATGAAAGACCCCAGAATCAGACAATCCTAGGATTATTTATGAACGATACGTAAGCGCACGCCGGGGTTCGTAAATCATTGAAATCGCTCACGAACCCCAAACCAGTGAGTAATAGTCCACGAAACAGGCCAGAATTGGCCAAAACTGCGATTGTTGACGACCGACATGTAAATGCACCTCGGGGTTCGTCAATCGCGGAAATCACGCCGATACCCCAAAACAGTGAGTAATAGTCCACGAAACAGGCCAGAATCGGCCAAAACTGCGAGTGGTGATGACCGACACGTAAGCGCACCTTGGGGTTCAGCAACTATGAAAATCGCTTCGGGACCCCAAAACAGTGAGTAATAGTCCACGAAACGGGTCAGAATTGGACAAAACTGTGAGTGTTGACGACGGACACATAAACGCACCCCGGGGATCGTCAATTGTGAAAATCCCTCTGGGACCCCAAAACGGTGAGTAATATTGCACGAAGCGGACCAGAATCGGCCAAAATTGTGAGTGTTGATGACCGACACGTAAATGCAGCCAAGGGTTCATTAATCGTGCAAATCAGTTCGGGTCCCCAAAGCTGAGTAGTAGTCCCAGAAATGGGCCAGAATCGCCCAAACTGCGAGTCTTGACGACTAACACGTAAGCACACCTTGGGCTTCGACAAGCATGGAAATCACTTTGGGACCCCAAAACGGTAACTAATAGACCATGAAAGAGCCTAGAATCAGACAAACCTAGGATTATTGATGAACAATACATAAGCGCACCCCGGGGCTCCTAAATCATTGAAATCGCTCAGGGACCCCAAACCAGTGAATAATAGTCCATGAAACGGGCAACAATAGGCCAGAAATGCGAGTGTTTATGAGCGATACATAAGCGCACCTTGGGGTTCAACAACCATGAAAATCCCTTTGGGACCCCAAATCGGTGAGTAATAATCCACGGAACGACTCATAATTGGCCAAAACTATGAGTGTTGACGATGGACACGTAAACGCACCCCGGGGATCATCAATCATGGGAATCGCTCTGGGACCCCAAAATGCTGAGTAATAGTGCATGAAGCAGACCAGAATCGGCCAAAATTGTGAGTGTTGATGACCGACACGTAAGCGCACCTTGGGGTTCAGCAACTATGAAAATCGCTTCGGGACCCCAAAACGGCAAGTAATAGTCCACGAAACGGTTCAGAATTGGACAAAACTGTCAGTGTTGACGACGGACACATAAACGCACCCCGGGGATCGTCAATCGTGAAAATCCCTCTGGGACCCCAAAACGGTGAGTAATATTGCACGAAGCGGACCAGAATCGGCCAAAATTGTGAGTGTTGATGACCGACACGTAAATGCAGCCAAGGGTTCATTAATCGTGCAAATCTGTTGGTCCCCAAAACTGAGTAGTAGTCGAAATGGGCGAGAATCGCCCAAATCTGCGAGTCTTGATGACTAACACGTAAGCACACCTTGGGCCCGACAACCATGTAAATCACTTTGGGACCCCAAAGCGGTAACTAATAGACCATGAAAGAGCCTAGAATCAGACAAACCTAGGATTATTGATGAACAATACATAAGCGCACCCCGGGGTTCCTAAATCATTGAAATCGCTCAGGGACCCCAAACCAGTGAATAATAGTCCATGAAACGGGCAAGAATAGGCCAGAAATGCGAGTGTTTACGAGCGATACATAAGCGCACCTTGGGGTTCAACAACTATGAAAATCCCTTTGGGACCCCAAATCGGTGAGTAATAGTCCACGGAACGACTCAGAATTGGCCAAAACTGTGAGTGTTGACGATGGACACGTAAACGCACCCCGGGGATCGTCAATCGTGAAAATCCCTCTGGGACCCCAAAACGGTGAGTAATAGTGCACGAAGCGGACCAGAATCGGCCAAAATTGTGAGTGTTGATGACCGACACGTAAATGCAGCCAAGGGTTCATTAGTCGTGCAAATCAGTTCGGTCCCCAAAACTGAGTAGTAGTCCCAGAAACGGGCCAGAATCGCCCAAACTGCGAGTCTTGACGACTAGCACCTAAGCACACCTTGGGCTTCGACAACCATGGAAATCACTTTGGGACCCCAAAACGGTAACTAATAGACCATGAAAGAGACTAGAATCAGACAAACCTAGGACTATTGATGAACAATACATAAGCGAACCCCGGGGTTCCTAAATCATTGAAATCGCTCAGGGACCCCAAACCAGTGAATAATAGTCCATGAAACGGGCAAGAATAGGCCAGAAGTGCGAGTGTTTATGACCGATACATAAGCGCACCTTGGGGTTCAACAACTATGAAAATCCCTTTGGGACCCCAAATCGGTGAGTAATAGTCCACGGAACGACTCAGAATTGGCCAAAACTGTGAGTGTTGATGATGGACACGTAAACGCACCCCGGGGATCATTAATCGTGGGAATCGCTCTGGGACCCCAAAGTGCTGAGTAATAGTGCATGAAGCAGACCAGTATCGGCCAAAATTGTGAGTGTTGATGACCGACACGTAAATGCAGCCGTTCATTAATCGTGCAAACCACTTCGGGACCCCAAAACTGAGTAGTAGTCCCGGAAGCGGGCTAGAATCGCCCAAATCTGCAGTGTTGACGACCAACACGTAAGCACACCTTGGGCTTCGACCACCATGGAAATCGCTTTGGGACCCCAAAACGATGACTAATAGACCATGAAAGACCCCAGAATCAGACAATCCTAGGATTATTTATGAACGATACGTAAGCGCACGCCGGGTTCAGTAAATCATTGAAATCGCCACGAACCCCAAACCAGTGAGTAATAGTCCACTAAACAGGCGAGAATTGGCCAAAACTGCGTTGTTGACGACCGACATGTAAATGCACCTCGGGGTTCGTCAATCGCGAAATCACGCCGATACCCCAAAACGGTGAGTAATAGTCCACGAAACAGGCGAATCGGCCAAAATCGCAGTGGTGATGACCGACACGTAAGCGCACCTTGGGTTCAGAACTATGAAAATCGCCGGGACCCCAAAACGGTGAGTAATAGTCCACGAAGCGGGTCAGAATTGGACAAAGCTGTGAGTGTTGACGACGGACACATAAACGCACCCCGGGGATCGTCAATTGTGAAAATCCCTCTGGGACCCCAAAACGGTGAGTAATATTGCACGAAGCGGACCAGAATCGGCCAAAATTGTGAGTGTTGATGACCGACACGTAAATGCAGCCAAGGGTTCATTAATCGTGCAAATCAGTTCGGGTCCCCAAAGCTGAGTAGTAGTCCCAGAAATGGGCCAGAATCGCCCAAACTGCGAGTCTTGACGACTAACACGTAAGCACACCTTGAAGCCCGACAAGCATGGAAATCACTTTGGGACCCCAAAGCGGTAACTAATAGACCATGAAAGAGCCTAGAATCGACAAACCTAGGATTATTGATGAACAATACATAAGCGCACCCCGGGGCTCCTAAATCATTGAAATCGCTCAGGGACCCCAAACCAGTGAATAATAGTCCATGAAACGGGCAACAATAGGCCAGAAATGCGAGTGTTTATGAGCGATACATAAGCGCACCTTGGGGTTCAACAACCATGAAAATCCCTTTGGGACCCCAAATCGGTGAGTAATAATCCACGGAACGACTCATAATTGGCCAAAACTATGAGTGTTGACGATGGACACGTAAACGCACCCCGGGGATCATCAATCATGGGAATCGCTCTGGGACCCCAAAATGCTGAGTAATAGTGCATGAAGCAGACCAGAATCGGCCAAAATTGTGAGTGTTGATGACCGACACGTAAATGCAGCCTAGGGTTCATTAATAGTGCAAATCACTTCGGGACCCCAAAACTGAGTAGTAGTCCCAGAAACGGGCCAGAATCGCCCAAACCGCGAGTCTTGACGACCAACACGTAAGCACATCTTGGGCTTCGACCACCATGGAAATCGCTTTGGGAAACAAAATGGTGACTAATAGACCATGAAAGTCCCTAGAATCAGACAATCGTAAGATTATTGATGAACAATACATAAGCGCACCCCGGGCTTCATAAATCATGAAAATCGCTCAGGGACCCCAAACTAGTGAGTAATAGTCGACGAAACAGGCCAGAATCGGCCAAAACTGTGATTGTTGACGACTGACATGTAAGTGCACCTCGGGGTTTGTCAATCAAGGAAATCACTCCGATACCCCAAAACAGTGAGTAATAGTCCATGAAACGGGCCAGAATCGGCAAAAACTGCGAGTGTTGATGACCGACACGTAAGCGCACCTTGGGGTTCAGCAACTATGAAAATCGCTTCGGGACCCCAAAACGATGAGTAATAGTCCACGAAACGGGTCAGAATTGGAAAGAACAGTGAGTGTTGACGACGGACACATAAACGCACCCCGGGGATCGTCAATCGTGAAAATCCCTCTGGGACCCCAAAACGGTGAGTAATAGTGCACGAAGCGGACCAGAATCGGCCAAAATTGTGAGTGTTGATGACCGACACGTAAATGCAGCCAAGGGTTCATTAGTCGTGCAAATCAGTTCGGGTCCCCAAAACTGAGTAGTAGTCCCAGAAACGGGCCAGAATCGCCCAAACTGCGAGTCTTGACGACTAACACGTAAGCACACCTTGGGCTTCGACAACCATGGAAATCACTTTGGGACCCCAAAACGGTAACTAATAGACCATGAAAGAGCCTAGAATCAGACAAACCTAGGATTATTGATGAACAATACATAAGCGCACCCCGGGGTTCCTAAATCAATGAAATCGCTCAAGGACCCCAAACCAGTGAATAATAGTCCATGAAACGGGCAAGAATAGGCCAGAAATGCGAGTGTTTATGACCGATACATAAGCGCACCTTGCGGTTCAACAACTATGAAAATCCCTTTGGGACCCCAAATCAGTGAGTAATAGTCCACGGAACGACTCAGAATTGGCCAAAACTATGAGTGTTGACGATGGACACGTAGACGCACCCCGGGGATCATCAATCGTGGGAATCGCTCTGGGACCCCAAAATGCTGAGTAATAGTGCATGAAGCAGACCAGAATCGGCCAAAATTGTGAGTGTTGATGACCGACACGTAAATGCAGCCTAGGGTTCATTAATTGTGCAAATCACTTCGGGACCCCAAAACTGAGTAGTAGTCCCAGAAGCGGGCCAGAATCGCCCAAACCGCGAGTCTTGACGACCAACACATAAGTACATCTTGGGCTTCGACCACCATGGAAATCGCTTTGGGACCCCAAAACGGTGACTAATAGACCATGAAAGTCCCTAGAATCAGACAATCGTAAGATTATTGATGAACGATACATAAGCGCACCCCGGGGTTCGTAAATCATTGAAATCGCTCAGGGACCCCAAACTAGTGAGTAATAGTCCACAAAACAGGCCAGAATCGGCCAAAACTGTGATTGTTGACGACCGACATGTAAGTGCACCTCGGGGTTCGTCAATCACAGAAATCACATCGATATTTCAAAACAGTGAGTAATAGTCCACAAAACGGGCCAGCATCGGCCAAAACTGCAACTGTTGATGACCGACACGTAAGCGCACCTTGGGGTTCAGCAACTATGAAAATCGCTTCAACACTCACAATTAGCCTGACGACCAAGTAGCTTTGGGACAGGCTGTATGGAGCGTATCTCTATAGGCGTCACTCTGTTTTTCACTTTTGTCATCTGAAGTGAGTTTACTGTTTTGACTTCTTGTGGGAACTTCTTTTGTTCTCCGGTGCTCTGCTTGTGGGGTTCGTCATTGTCCTAGCTTGTTATGTTGAGCCCCTTGTGTTCGGCGTTGAGTTTGCCGGATTGCTTGAAGACCCAACAATCTCTGTGGGTATGGTTTGCAGGCTTCCCGGGAGTACTGTGGATTTGGCATATTTTGTCCAAGATTTTGTTTAGGTTAGATAGATCGTCCCTGTTATCCTTGAGGGGCAGCTTTTTCTGATTCTGCCGAGAGCTTTTGAATCCGGCGCTGACAGCCGTTCTCTTCGGGCTGTTTCCCTTGGTCCGGCACTGGTCCTTGCTACGACGCGGTTTCCCGTTTCCATCCCTAACTTCACATGTACTTGGGTCGCCGGTACTGCTTCTTGCCAACCAGCTATCCTCACCTACGCAAAAGCGGGTCATGAGGCTTGTTAATGCGGCCATTGTTCTTCGCTTTTCTTGGCCGAGGTGTCTAGCGATCCATTCGTCTCGAACACTATGTTTGAAAGCTGCTAAGGCTTCGGCGTCCGGAAAGTCGACTATCTGGTTCTTTTTAGTAAGAAATCTGTTCCAGAGTTTCCGGGCTGACTCTCCGGGTTGTTGAGTTATATGACTTAGATCGTCTGCATCCGGAGGTCGGACATAGGTCCCTTGAAAATTTGCCCGAAAAGCATCCTCGAGCTCTTCCCAACTTCCGATGGTGTTTTCGGGAAGGCTTTTAAGCCAATTCCGGGCTGGCCCTTTGAGCTTGAGGGGTAAGCATTTTATGGCATGGAGGTCATCTCCTCTAGCCATGTGTATGTGGAGGATATAATCCTCAATCCAGACTTCAGGGTCTGTTGTTCCGTCGTATGCCTCTATGTTTACGGGTTTGAATCCCGCTGGAAATTCATGGTTCAGCACCTCATCGGTGAAACATAGGGGGTGTGCGGCACCCCTATATTTGGGTGTGCCGTGATGTTCGTATACTTTTTGCGTTGCATTGCTTATTAGAGCTTGCTTTCTTGGCCCGTAGATAGATCTGGCTGGGCCGTCTTTTTGATGCGAATCCTTGTGTGGATCGCGTGCCGGCTTGTGTGCGGTGCCATTTGCCGCTCTATGTTGGCCATGGGGTTGTTTATCCGACCGGGTGGCTTCCTTATTTTTTGTTTGCGGGGGCTCTAAGGCCTCCTCATCCAATTCCGGCAGTAATTTTTGCTTCAGATAGCTCTTTGTGTGGTGATTGTCGCCGTATTTGTCTGCGGTGTTGAGTGCTTTGCCCCATCTAATTCTGAGTGCATCTTCCGCTGTTTTGAGCTTCCGCTTCTGCTTTTTCAGGCTACGCGCAGTGGCGACGAGCCTTTTGTGGAGGTTCTTCTACTCCTGCAACTTGTCCGGCATGTGGTCGTCCGGACTATTATCTTCCCCGCGGACGGGTTGTTCAGTTTGTTTACCCAAGTTGCCCTGCTCAGACGGTTGCTCGATGGCATGTTCATCATCCGCCGGTTCGTCCTGCTCTGTGGCTGGGTCTGTATAGCTGCTGTCTCTGTCGAGGTGGGGTTTGGAGCGGCGCTTACGCCGCCGCTTTGACTGCTTTTCGAGGGAACGATCCCTCGTTGCGTCCCTTTGTTCCTCGTCATCGTTTCTTTTAGGTGTGTCCACCATGTATACATCGTGAGATGAGGTGGTTGTCCAGTGCCCTATAGGCACTGGTTCCTGTTCGTCTCCTACATCGTCGTCCATACCGTCGATGTCTTCGGAGTCGAAGTCGAGCATGTCGGTTAAATCATCGGCAGTGGCTACAAAGTGGGTGGTGGGTGGGCTTTGAATTTCTTCATCATCCGCATCCCATCCTTGCTGACCATAGTCCGGCCAGGGCTCTCCTGATAAAGAGAGAGACTTTAGTGAATTCAGAATGTCACCGAAGGGCGAGTGTTGAGAGATGTCTGCGACGGCGAACTCCATAATCGGCGCCCAATCGGATTCGATCGGCAGGGGCGCGAAAGGTTCGGAGTCCGGGGAGGAGTCAGGCACCTTGGAGTCACGGGCTTCGCAGAGGACAAGGCTGGTGTTCGGCTCGATCGCCGTAGAGATCGCAGCCCCAGAGGCGGTTTCCAACCACCCGTCCTCGATTGGCGCTGTCGGCTCTGAGCTAAGGGTCGGAGCGGACACTGGTGCGGCCTCCTAGGCACTGTTCGGCGGCAGAGCTAGATCATGCCCATCGTGATAGTGCGGCGCGCTCGGCTGTGGCTCGAACCCGTCAAAGATCAAGTCTCCGCGAGCGTCAGCCGTGTAGTTCAAACTTCCAAATCTGACCTGATGGCCAGGGGCGTAGCTTTCGATCTGCTCCAGATGGCCAAGCGAATTGGCCCGCAGCGCAAAGCTGCTGAATACGAAGATCTATCCGTGGAGAAAAGTCACACCCTGGACCGCATCGTTGTTGATGATCGGAGGAGCCATCGGGACGTAAGCAAATCTTGACAAAACTGTGAGTGTTGGACAAAACTGTGAGTGTTGACGAAATGGGCCAGAAATTGTGGAAATCGTGGAAATCACTCCGAGGCCCCAAATCAGTGAGTAATAGTCCACAAAATGGGCCAGAATCGTCCAAAACTGCAAGTGTTGATGACCAACACGTAAGCGCACCCCGGGGTTCTTCAATCCCGAAAATCACTCCGAGACCCCAAAAACAGTGAGTAATAGTCCACGAAACGGGCCACAATCGGCCGAACGGCGAGTGTTGATGACTGACACGTAAGCGCACCTTGGGGTTCGTCAATCGTGGAAATCACTTCGAGACCCCAAAACAGTGAGTAATAGTCCACAAAACAGGCAGAATCGGCCAAAACTGCGAGTGTTGACGACCGTAAGCACACCTTGGGCTTCGGCAACCGGAAATCGCTTTGGGACCCCAAAACGGTGACTAATAGACCATGAAAGACCCCAGAATCAGACAATCCTAGGATTATTAATGAACGATACATAAGCGCACCCCAGGGTTCATAAATCATTGAAAGCGCTCAGGGACCCCAAACCAGTGAGTAATAGTCCATGAAACGGGCCAGAATAGGCCAGAATTGCGAGTTTTAATGACCGACATATAAGCGCACCGTTGGTTCAACAACTATGAAAATCGCTTCGGGACCCCAAAACAGTTAGTAATAGTCCACAGAACGAGTCAGAATTGGCCAAAACTTTGAGTGTTGACGACGGACACGTAAACGCATCCCGGGGACCGTTAATCGTGGGAATCGCTCTGGGACCCCAAAATGCTGAGTAATAGTGCAAGAAATGGACCAGAATCGAGCAAAATTGTCAGTGTTGATGACCGATACGTAAACGCACCCCGGGGTTCATCAATCGTGGAAATCACTTTGGAACCCCAAAACTGAGTAATAGTCCAAAAAACATGCCAGAATCGGCCCAAACTGCGAGTCTTGATGACCAACACGTAAGCACGCCTTGGGGTTCGACAACCATGGAAATCGCTTTGGGACCCCAAAACAGTGAGTAATAGTCCATGAAAGAGCCCAGAAACGGACAAACCTAGGATTATTGATGAACAATACCTAATCGCTCCCCGGGGTTCGTAAATCATGGAAATCGCTCAGGGACCCCAAATCAGTGAGTAATAGTCCATGAAATGGGCTAGAATCAGTGAGTGATGAAACGGGTTAGAATCGGCCAAAACTGCGAGTGTTGTTGACCGACACATAAATGCACCCGGGTTTTCGTCAATCATGGAAATCAATTTGGGACCCCAAAAGTGAGTAATAGTCCAAGAAACTGGCCAGAATCGGCCAAAACTTTGAGTGTTGATGACCAACATGTAAGAGCACCTTGGGGTCATCAACTATAAAAATCGCTTCGCGACCACAAAACTGCGAGTGTTGACGACGGACACGTAAACGCACCCCGGGGTTCGTCAATCTTGAAAATCGCTCTAGACCCCAAAACGGTGAGTAATAGTGCACGAAGCAGACCAGAATCGGCCAAAATTGTGAGTGTTGATGACCGACACGTAAATGCAGCCCAGGGTTCATTAATCCTGCAAATAACTTCAGGGCCCCAAAACTGAGTAGTTGTCCCAGAAACGCGCCAGAATCGCCCAACCTGCAAGTCTTGACGACCAACACGTAAGCACACCTTGGGCTTCGACAACCATGGAAATCGCTTTGGGACCCCAAAATGGTGACTAATAGACCATGAAAGAGCCTAGAATCAAACAAACCTAGGATTATTGATGAACAATACATAAGCGCACCACGGGGTTTGTAAATCATTGAAATGGCTCAGCGCCCCAAACTAGTGAGTAATAGTCCAAGAGACATAAGCGCACCTTGGGGTTCAACAACTATGAAAATCGCTTTGGGACCCCAAATCGGTGAGTAATAGTCCACGAAATGACTCAGGATTGGCCAAAACTGTGAGTGTTGACGATGGACACGTAAACGCACCCCGTGGATCATCAATCGTGTGAATTGCTCTGGGACCCCAAAATGCTGAGTAATAGTGCATGAAGCAGACCAGAATCGGCCAAAATTGTGAGTGTTGATGACCGACACGTAAATGCAGCCTAGGGTTCATTAATCGTTCAAATCACTTCGGGACCCCAAAACTGAGTAGTAGTCCCAGAAGCGGGCCAGAATCACCCAAACTGCGAGTCTTCACGACCAACACGTAAGCACACCTTGGGCTTTGACCACCATGGAAATCGCATTGGGACCCCAAAATGGTGACTAATAGACCATGAAAGACCCCAGAATCAGACACTCCTAGGATTATTGATGAACGATACATAAGCGCACCTCGGGGTCCGTAAATCATTGGAATCGCTCTAGGACCCAAAACGTGTAAGTAATAGTCCATGAAACGGGCAAGAATAGGCCAGAATTGCGAGTGTTTATGACCGACACATAAGCGCACCTTGGGTTCAACAAGTATGAAAATCGCTTCGGGAGCCCAAAACAGTGAGTAATAGTCCACGGAACGAGTCAGAATTGGCCAAAACTTTGAGTGTTGACGACACATAAGCAAACCTTGGGGTTCCCCGGTGTCGGAGTTAATGACCACGGGTAGCCTAACCGGCTCCCTTTGGCCCTCAGAAAAAACAACGGGCCGATCGAACCTCAAAGTACCTGAGACACGGGGTCGCCATCCTCCGGCCGGCTATCACCTGGGCCGGCTGACCGAAGGCGGCCCAACCATAAAACAACCTTTGGAGGACGCCTCGACCGGGCCGACTCCCAGAAGCCGGCCCATGAAGGACCGACTTCCCGAAGGCGGCCCATGAAGGGCCGACTCCCAGAAGCAAGCGGCCGAATGCCGCCTCCAAAGACCATCACCCATAACGGTGACGGGACAAGGCGTACAAAAACCCTGCCATCCCGAATCCGGAGAATATGTGGCTCTGATACACCGTCTGAGGTAGCCATCCCCGCCCGCACGCATCTGTTGCCATGTGAGCCATGACGCCATCCACGACGGGTCGCCAGTACGGCCCGCAGGCGGCGGGCCCCTTTGGTCAGAGAGACATCCATAGCATCTGGCCCAAGGCCGGGCCGGCTTCCAGTAACCGGCTTGCTCCCCCCCCTCGGGGCGCGTGCACCATTAAGCAAATGAGACACAGTAAGGCTACAGTGGGAGCCCGCAAGGCGGCGGCACTATAGCCATGCTTACCGCGACAAAGCCCTCGTCATCAGAGGCGAGGCAACAGTAACCAGCCCCCGACAGGACACCCTGGCGGTGGGTCCAGCCTGTCGACCAGCGAGCCGACAGCCGGCGGGACCCACCAGTCGGCGGGCCCAGAAGCCGGCGGAGAAGGCGGCGACCATAGACACTAACGGCCTGGGCCCGCACCTAGCAGGATTACCATTGTACCCCCGGGGGGTAGGCCTATATAAATCCCCGGGACACCCATGCAAAGGGTTGATCACACAGAGTTTTAGACACTGCCATAGGGAGAGAAGAGAGCTAGCCTTGCCCTTCTTCCTCCTCCCACCGAACAGCTCAAGGAGCATCTTGTAGCCACTTGTTGACCTAGTGAACATGCGGAGACCCCACAAAGCAGCAGTAGGGTTGTTATCTCCACGGAGAGCCCCGAAGCTGGGTAAGATTCACCGGCGTGCATGTCTTCGCCTTATCCCGTTTCTAGGCACCGGCGATGTCTTACTGGCTCCCACAATGATAAGCCATCCGTTGGCATATGTCGCACCTACCACCCGACATTCGGTGCTCACCATGGGGCCAGGTGCACCGTCGTCCGGAGACCTGCTCTAGACGGGAACCCTGTTCCTCTCCAGTGAGCGTAGCTAGCCCGGCATGCCCGATGGCGCTTGCCCCGATGCACTGCAAAGCGTCGACGACGCCTGCGCGGCGAGCTGCCTCGCCGATCTCCTTGGCGAGGTTTGCATCTCCAACGAGCCCGCATCCGACGCGGGCACCGGCTGCCTCGAGAACTGCCTCGTCAGCCACCTCGACCAACTTCATGTCTCCAGCGAGCCTACCGCGGACTTGGAGTCGGTCGGCTCCACCGACCCGATGCTTGTCGACTCCGACACGGCGTCGCTCGACGCTTTCCCCACCTACATGATCGTCTTCGACGACCCTCTCCCGCGAGCTGACAGTGGCGGCAGCACCGTCACCGAGGTGCTGGTAATCAGCCATGGAGCCGCCTCCGGTGAGAACACCCACGACGCCCTGCAAGCGGTGCTGCAGGACTTGTCCGTCCCCATCCCGGCCGACGCCTTCGTCGCGGAGGGCCAGAAGATAAACACCATGATACGGCTCACGGAAGCCCACCAGTGCGAGGTCGACCGAGCCGCCTTCGGCACGCCGCCTCCGGAAGGGCCAAGCCGAGTCGGCACCGTCAAGCAACGCGGCGCGGCCATTGCCAGCATATTGGGGGCGGACCGCCCGATCTACGCCACGCCCCTCGAGAATCTACACGCCGCCCAGTCGATCGTTGACGAGCTCAACGGGCTAGGGGCCGACGAGCTCCCCTACATGACCAGACGCATCTAGCAGCTAATCGGCGCGGCCGCAGCACGGCATGAAGCCGGCGTCCGAGTTGGAAGCCCCCCTCGCCAAGAACACGGCGCGACGTCGCGCACGCCGACTGCTGGTGGCGCCCGTGCGAGACAAGAGAAGGAGCCGGACACGAATCACCATCGAGTGCGACGCGGAAGGCCATCCCCGAGGCATGGAGAGACGAGGCGACTTGCCCCCTCCTCCTCCTCGCGGGGAGAGGTATCCCACCCCACCGCCTATCGAGCATCGGACTCTCAGCGGCCGACTTGGTCGTCACGAAGGCGTCAGCGAGATTGATGCCCGCCATCGGATCGACCGCCTTGCTCGATTCTTGGCCCTAGAAGAAGAAGATGATGTCGGCCCGCCTTGTTTCGGCCCCTGCATCCGTGACGAGCCCTTCCCCAAAGGGTTCTCGCTTCCAAGAGACAAGCCCAAGTATAACGGCTCCGTGAAGCCGGAGGACCAGTTGATTGGTTGATCGACTACTCCACCGCGGTTCGCATAGCAAACGGCAACCGGTGCATTGCCATGAAATATGTCCTCCTAATGCTCCAAGGCACGACACGTACCTGGCTCAACAGCCTCAAGCCCTACAGCATCAACAGCTGGCTCGACTTCACAGAAGCCTTTGTCCGCAACTTCACCAGCACCTACAAGCGGGCTCCCAAACCCCGATAGCTCTCCTTGTGCGCACAAGGACCCAACGAGTCGACTCGCGACTACCTCATGCGATGGGCCAAGCTCCGAAACTCCTGCGAAGGGGTGCACAAGGTTCAGGCAATTGAGTACTTCACAGCCGGGTGCCGAGAGGGCACCCTCCTCAAGCACCGACTTCTCTGCGACGAGCCGACTACACTCGACGAGCTGTTGATCATCGCAGACAAATATGCCACGGCCGACTCCTCCATGAAGACCGAGCTCCGAGTCGACGCCTCCGGGAAAGTGCTTATGCCGGCTCCCAAGATGCCGGCTGGAGAGTCCACCCGGCGCCAGTACCAGAATGACAACAAGCGCAAGGCTCCGATGCTGCCTTCCTCTAGTCGGCAGGTGGAGACGGTCGAAGAAGAGCAGCCTGAGGGACGGCCGGCTCCCAAGAAATAGAAGGATGGCAGGCCGGCTTGGCAGCCGGCTTTCTCGTACGAGCAGACCCTCGACACCCCCTGCAAATTCCACAGCGGCGCGAAGCGGTCCAACCATACAACACGGAAGTGCCATTGGCTCACCCGAATCTCCAAGGGTGAAGGGCAGTTGCCGCCTCCACCTGCGGGCCAGCCGCCTCCTGCCCCCAACAGCCGGCCGCTCGGCCGGCAGTCGGAGCCGTCCATGATGAGTTCCCTGACGAGCATGCTGCCTACATCGTCTTCACGAGCCAGCTGGATGACCGGCGAAGTCGGCGCCGACAACACCAACAAGTCAATGCGGTCGCCTCCAGTAACCCAGAGTTCATGCACTGGTCGGAGAAGCCCATCAGCTGGAGCCGGGAAGACGACCCAGAGGTGATGCCATCTCCGGGGTCCTATGCCCTTCTTCTGGATGCTACCCTGGCGACGGAGAGGCGTGCCGCTCGTTTCTCCCGCATGCTGATAGACGGCGGGAGTAGTATCAACATACTATACCGAGACACAATGGAGAAGCTCAACATCAAGCCGAAGCAACCCATGCCAAGCCGGATTGTGTTCCATGGCATCGTACTCGGCATGTCCTGCTCACCAATCGGCAAGATCAAGATGGATGTCCTCTTTGGAGACAAGGATCATTTCCGCCGAGAGGCAATATGGTTCGAGGTGGTGGATTTGGAGAGCCCGTACCACGCACTGCTTGGCCGACCAGCGTTGGCCAAGTTTATTGTTGTGCCCCACTCTGCCTACCTCAAGATGAAGATGCCGAGTTCCAAGGGCATTATCACCATAGCCGGAGACTATAAGAAGTCTTCTGAGTGTGCAGCAGACAGTAGTCGGCTGGCCAAGTCCCTCGTGATTGCCGAAGAAAAGAAGATGCTGGACCGAGTTGTGGCCTTGGCTGGCAAGCAGCCGGCTTTGTCCCCTGACCCCAAAGAATGTGAAGCTCAGGGTTTATTCCAGCTGGCCAAGGAGACAAAGAAGATACCCCTAGACCCGGAGCACACAGAGAGGCACGCTGTCATAGTCACAGGCCTTGATAGCAAATAGGAAGGCGAGCTTGTCGATTTCCTCCGTGAGAATCGGGACATCTTTGCTTGGTCTCCCAAAGACATGCCGGGCGTTCTGACGGATTTCGCCGAGCACAAGTTACATGTCCGGTCTGACGCAAAGCCGGTCAGGCAGCCCTTACACCGAATATCAGAAGAGAAGAGAAGAGTAGTCGGAGAAGAGATAGCCCGGCTTCTGGCAACCGGCTTCATTATGGAAGTGTTCTTTCCAGAATGGCTTGCCAACCCAGTCCTCCTGCTGAAGAAGAACAAGCAGTGGCGCATGTGTATCGATTACACCAGCCTCAACAAAGCCTGCCCCAAAGATCCGTTCGCCCTGCCGACGATTGACCAAGTGATAGACTCCACGGCCGGATGCGAGCTGCTGAGTTTTTTGGATGCTTATTACAGCTACCACCTGATAAAGTTGAACCCGGCTGATCGCTTGAAGACCGCCTTCATCACCCCATTCGGAGCTTTCTGCTACCTGACTATGACATTCGGCATGAGAAATGCCGGTGCCACTTTTCAGCGTTGCATGCAGAAATGCGTCCTCAAGCAACTCGGCAGAAATGCCCACGTCTATGTAGACGACGTTGTGGTGAAGATGGAGAAACGCGGCACCCTGCTTGAAGACCTCAAGGAAACCTTCAAGAACTTGCGCCGGTTTCAGTTCAAGCTCAACCCGGAGAAATGTGTGTTCGGAGTACCAGCCGGCCAGCTTCTAGGCTTCCTAGTCTCCAAACGCGGCATCGAATTCAACCCAGTGAAGATCAAGGCCATAGAAAGAATGAAGGTCCCTACCAAGCTACGAGACGTCCAAAAGTTCACCGGATGCCTGGCTTCTTTGAACCGCTTCATGAGCCGACTCGGAGAGAAGGCTCTCCCCCTCTACCAACTTATGAAGAAGTCCGCTCACTTTGAGTGGAATGACTAGGCGGATCAAGCTTTCCACGAGTTGAAGAAGATGCTGTCCAAGCCGCCTGTCTTGGCGGCCCCAACTGAGAAGGAGCCCATGCTCCTCTACATCACTGCCACCAGCCGGGTGGTCAGGACAGTCATTGTGGTTCAGCGCCCAGAAGAAGGCCGAGCACAGCTAGTCCAGAGGCCGGTATATTATTTGAGAGAAGTGTTGTCCACCTCAAAGAAGAACTACCCACACTATCAGAAAATGTGCTATTGTGTGTACTTCGCCTCCAAGAAACTCAAGCCCTACTTTCAAGAGCATCCCATCACGGTCGTATGCACTGCCCCGCTTGCCGAGATCATAGGCAGGCGGGATGCATCCGGCCGAGTGGCAAAATGGGCCATTCCGCTGGCTCCGTACACAATTTACTATCAGCCCCACACCGCCATCAAGTCTCAAGCACTGGCCGACTTCCTCATCGACTGGGCCGAGACCCAGTACCTGCCACCGGCTCCGTACTCCACTCATTGGCGGATGTATTTTGATGGATCCAAGATGCGCACCGGCTTGGGAGCCGGCATCGTCCTCACCTCTCCCAAGGGCGACAAACTCAGATACGCATTGCAAATCCACTTTGCCGCCTCCAACAATGTGGCCGAGTACGAGGCGTTCATACACGGGCTCCGGCTAGCCAAGGAACTCGGCATCCGCCGGATCCTGTGTTATGGCGACTCGGACTTAATGGTTCATCAATCATCCAGCGACTGGGACGCCAAGGACGCGAACATGGCGAGCTACCATTTCCTTGTCCAGCAGCTCAGCGGATATTTCGAGGGGTGCGAGTTCCTTCAAGTGCCACGAGCCGATAATGAGCAAGCAGATGCCCTGGCACGAATAGGCTCCACCCGACAAGCTATACCAATCGGCGTCGCCCTCCAATGCCTCTTCAAGCCATCTGTCAAGCCGTCTCCGAAATCCAGTTCCATCTTCGTGCCACCTGACACCGACGCAGTCGGATCCGACTTCGGGGACCAGGCAGGCGGCCCGGGGACTTCGGCAGCCGGCTCGGGGACTTCTATAGTCGAACCCGGCCCGGGGACTGCCATAGCCGAACCCGGCCCGGGGACTGCAGTGGCCGACTCTGAGTCCTCACAACCCAGCCCGCCCACCCTGGTTGCAGTAGCTATCTTCGCAGTCGAAGAAATCATAGCTCCATCATGGGCTCAGCCCATCCTCCGGTTCCTGGTGAATGGAGAACTACCGACTGACGAGATCTCGGCCAGATAAATCCAACACCGAGCTGGAGCCTACACAGTAATGAATCAAGAGCTAGTTAGGCGTAGTGCTACCGGAGTCTTCCAGGCTGCGTCGAGCAAGATAAGGGCATAGCAATCCTCGAAGACATCCACCAAGGCGAGTGTGGCCACCATGCCGCCTCCAAGGCGCTCGTCGCCAAGGCTTTCCGCCATGGATTCTTCTGGCCGACTGCATTGGAGGATGCCAAGGAACTAGTCAAACACTACAAAGGGTGCCAAGTCTTCGGCTCCAAGCAACACCTGCCGGCTTCTACACTCAAGACCATTCCCATCACTTGGCCCTTTGCCGTCTAGGGACTAGACATGGTCGGACCATTTAAGGCGGCGTGCGGCGGCATGACACATCTGCTTGTCGCCGTGGACAAATTTACCAAGTGGATTGAAGCAAATCCGATCAAGAAACTGAACGGGCCGACTGCCATGACATTTATTGCCGACATCACAACATGGTATGGCATACCACACAGCATCATCACCGACAACGGCACAAATTTTGCCAAGGGAGCATTGGCACGTTTCTGCGCGACACAGGGCATCCGACTAGACTTGGCGTCCATTGCCCACCCGCAGTCAAACGGCCAAGTCGAGCAAGCAAATGGCCTCATCCTCTCCGGCCTCAAGCCTCGACTGGTCGTGCCGCTGGAGCGTTCGGCCGGCTGCTGGCTCGATGAGCTACCGGCCGTCCTCTGGAGTCTGTGCACAACTCCACACAAGTCGACCGGCTTCACCCCCTTCTTCGTTGTATACGGCGCTGAGGCTGTCATCCCAACCAACATCGAGTTCGACTCACCTTGAGTCACCATGTACACCGAAGCGGAAGCCAAGGAAGCAAGAGAAGACGCCGTTGACTTGCTGGAAGAAAGCCGGCTGTTAGCCCTCAGTCGGTCCGCCACCTACCAGCAATGGCTATGCCGGTATCATAGTCGGAGAGTGAAGCCAAGAACCTTCCAAGAGGGAGACCATGTGCTCCGGCTAATCCAGCGAATAGCCGGCCAGCACAAGCTCTCGGCCCCTTGGGAAGGCCCCTTCGTCATCAGCCGGGCACTGGGAAACAACTCCTATTATCTAATCAATGCACAGAAGCCGAAGGCATGCAAGAGAGACGACTCCGGCAAGGAGTCAGAGCGCCCGTGGAACGCCAATCTTCTTTGAAGATTTTACAGTTGAAATGCAGTATGTATCACGCTACCTTCTGTATTAAGTATGAGACAACGGGCCCCCGAGAAGTTCTCGGGGACTGCCCTATTTTATCTATGTATGCCGGGTATCACCCCCATGATTACCCTACAGCATTTACTTTCTCCGTCTGGCACCGGGTTCGACTAATCGGCCCGGGGACTCGCCGCCTTGAGTTATGTCCGAGTTCTACCTGCAGTCAGACAAGTAATGTGCCGGCACCAAGCCCTCTCTTGCGAGAGTCGCAGCTCGAAGAATCAACTGCCCGACTAGCAAGAGCTAAAGGCGGAAAGGATGCCGACATGAAAAAATGGCTAAGGACTAACGAACTTACATAACACAAGACGGCTTCCCCCCTCGCCACCCGACTGTCGAAGCAGTCGGCTGGCCGGCTTCCTTTCCTACTCTGCCAAAATCTAAGAAAGCTCGAACCCTTGCCTTCCCAGACGGCTGAATTCCTTACCTGGCCACAGACTGCAGAGCAGCTGTCCGGCTGGGAAGGTGGCAACCAAGGGAAGGCGGCAAAGGAGGAAAGCTGAAAGATAAAAAGCAAGTCGGAATGGAAGCCAAACACATGCATAATAATATTTACATCAAAAGCCTTCGAAAGGCCGGCATTCAACGAAGTTTGAATACACCCCCAATGGGTGGAATTGTGCAAAATAACAAGTTTTGTCCAAAGAGTAACTAGCAGGAAGGTAAATGATAAATCAAGCCGCGGGAGCGCCTGGAGCCTCGGGAAGAACGGTGGAGACAGTGGTGTCGGCTGGGGAGTGGCCGGCTGGCGAGTCTCGGCCTGGTCATCACCGGTAGCAGGCGGCGCGTTTGCACGTGCCTCGTTGTTGGAGACACGGTCAGGCTGAGGCTGGCCGGCTGCTCCGACATCCGGCTCGGCATCTTCGCCGTCTTCCTCCTCCTCCTACTCGCCCTCGTCGCTGGAGTCAATCTCCTCCGCCGAGACCTCACCGTCGGCCGGGTTCAGCCCGAACCAGTCATCCGGCTACACAACGCCGTCCTCGTTCACCTCAGGAGCAAAGGCGCTGGTGTCGGTGAAGTCGGCGATCGCCGAAGCACGCCGGATGATAGCCGGCCGCACCGCCTCCAGCTCCTCGTCGGCCTCCTGCCTCCAGGTGCGCAGCTGATCCAAGTTCAGCCCAGGGTACCAAGCCCGGACGAACTCTAGCGCCCGTCGAGCACCGGATCGAGGTGCTGAAGCCTTCCGGGCCCCCAAGGCGGCCAACGGCTACCTCCAGCCAGTCGGCAGTACAGCTGGGGGTGCAAGGAATTACTTCGCCGGGCCAGAGGGCGGCCAGCACCTGTGCCCCGGCACGTTGACGCCGGTGGAGCATGCGGTAGGCCGGCTGGAGGCGGGCCTCGATCGCCAGAAGCTGCTCCTCAAGCGTTCGGTTGGCATCCGGCACGATCTCAACCCCAGCTTGCTGCCGGGCGTCACGGTGGGCTTTGATGGCTTGGTTGGCAGCAAAAGAATGGCCAGGAAAGTACTCTGCACAAAGAAGAAGGAAAAATAGAAAGTCAGGAGATATGCTGACTTGCAAAGACAAGCAAAGAATGAAGAAGAAGGCGGCATACCGTCAATCAGGTCCTAGACATGGTCGTAGCCTTCGCTCAAAGCTTGCCTTGCCTCGGCCCAGCCAGCCGCCTCGGTCTCAAATTTGGCTTTGAGGGCGGCTTCGCTGTCCTGGGCCACTGAGGGAGTCCTGGACTAGGGGGTGACCGGACAGCCGGACTATCATCGTCCGCCGGACTCCAAGACTACGAAGATACAAGATTGAAGACTCCGTCCCGTGTCCGGATGGGACTTTCCTTGGCGTGGAAGGCAAGCTTGGCAATACGGATATGTAGATCTCCTACCATTGTAATCGACTTTGTGTAACCCTAGCCCTCTCCGGTGTCTATATAAACCGGAGGGCTTAGTCCGTAGGACATAACCTCCATTACAACAATCATACCATAGGCTAGCTTCTAGGGTTTAGCCTCCTTGGTCTTGTGGTAGATCCACTCTTGTACTACCCATATCATCAATATTAATCAAGCGGGGCGTGAGGTTTTACCTCCATCAAGAGGGCCCAACCTGGGTAAAACATTGTGTCCCTCGTCTCCTGTTACCATCCGCCTAGGCGCACGATTCAGGACCCCCTACCGAGATCCGCGGTTTGACACCGACATTGGTGCTTTCATTGAGAGTTCCTCTATGTCGTCACCGATAGGCTCGATGGCTTCTTCAATCAACAACAACGCTGTCCAGGGTGAGACTTTTCTCCCCGGATAGATCTTCGTATTTGGCTGCTTCACACTGCGGGCTAATTCACTTGGCCATCTGGAGCAGATCGAAAGCTACGCTCCTGGCCGTCAGGTCAGGTTCGGCAGCATAAACTTCACGGCCGACATCCGCGGGGACTTGATCTTCGACGGGCTCGAGCCACAGCCGAGCGTGCCGCACTGTCATGATGGGCATGATGTGGCTCTGCTGCCGGACAGTGCCTTGGTGGCCACACACGAATCCGCTCCGGCCCTAAGTCTGGAGCCGATCGCCCAGATCAAGGACCGGTGGCTGGACACCGCTCGAGGCTGCAACTTCATGGCGATGGGCGAACACTAATCGTTGGGGATATTACCACTAGGTGTAAACCGGCCAGCTTGGGCGAGTTAACTCCGTTAGTGGTATAAGCGAGAAGAAAAGGCCCAAGGCACTGTAGTCGGTTTAGAACTTGTAGCCGTAAACCGGCCTGATGTATAACTTGTATTGTAAGTTAGGAAGAGAGATACCAACCGGATACGAGTATGAACGGTTGGGACTCTATGAACCGACAGGCGTCACTCGTGTATATAAGGGGCGACCGGCGGCGGTTCAAAGAGAGACAACCACAACTCGAGCCTAGGCGAAGCTTGTTTGCTCCCTAGCCATCGAGACTACATCAATTCCATCACAACTAGACGTAGGCTTTTACCTTCATCGAAGGGGCCGAACTAGTATAAAAACCTTGTGTCTTTGTGTCCGCTTTAACCCCTTCAAGTAAACCCGTAGCGATGGCTCCACGACTAAGTCCTTACGCTAGGACATCTGCCGTGACAAATCCACGACAGTTGGCGCCCACCGTGGGGCTATCGCACGATGGTTTGACAATCTTAGAGGACAAGCTCAAAGGACTCGAAGGCTACGTCGTGGGCCGGATGACCAAGAGTCGTCGCGGCCGGATCTACATCGACGACGCCGGATGGGGTCCCGAGGCCGATTCAATCGAGTACGGATACCGGGTCCCCTTCGGCGGCATACACGTTTTCATCGGCAAGATCGGGGAGCCTGGGTCTGAGCCGAACATCTGCACCGACCTCGTCGAGATGGCTCAGCGTGCGCGACCTGCCCAGGTTAAACCGGCCGTGAAGCATGTCTTCGTCGGAGTCATCCACGGAGAACACGACGCCGGTTTAGAACACGGCAGTGAGACCGTTGTTTATTCCGGTGATGAATCTTCAACAGGAGAGACCGAGTCATTGTACCAGCTGCAGGGCGATATGATCAGGGGCTGTTCCGACGGCGACAGTATTCCGGACCCCCCAAGCCAGTTCAACCGGGTTGGAATATTCATGGCGATGCGCGAGCAGCGAACCACTCTTCAACCGCAGCAGCGATGCTTTCCGGATCAACAGCGGCAGCGGCGCGAGGCAGGAGGCCGGTCGCCCGCCGGTTCAAGTTCTGTCAGATCTATTTGATACACTAGCTGCGCTTATGGCGGAGGACAACCCGGCGGATCAGGAGGCTCATAATGCAGAAATTGCGAAGGTGAGAGAACAGATCACGCAAGCCAAAGCGGATCTAGCGTCTGAGAAGGAACGTATGGCCGCAGAGCGGGCCGCTCTGGACGCACAGGCTTACAAACTCATGCTTGACCAGAGTGCATCGCAGGAGGTGTTGAAGCGGAAGTATAGATCACGCCTGCCATCAGGATTTTATCCTAGAAATCTCTTTCAGACCCCGGGAGCCGGACCCAGTAATCCTCCCCAGCACAGGGAGGTAAACCGGATTGAGGCACCAGGAGCAGGAGCGACGGTCCAACCACGCCTGATGGAGCCTCCTCAGCAGAATATGGTGGTTCCTCCACCGGTGCAGACACCCCGAGGTCATTATTCTAATCCTATGGACAACCTTGTTCCGGCCGCCGCACGATTGGAGGCTATCCCAGTCGAAGGAGATTCCCCACAAGTAGTTGAGACACGCCGGGTTAAGGAGCTTCTCCGGACTGCGCTGATCCAGCAGGAAGCATATTCATACAGCCGTGATCGGATTCATTCTACACCCCGTCCAAGCCGAAGCTACAGCAGGCGTATGGATGAACCGGCCATATCAAGCAACGCGCGGGACCGTGAAGCGGCCCGAGGCAATCACCACATAGGTGGCGTTCGTGATGCTCAGGAGGTGGTGGACCGGGCCCGGGCACGCAGGGAGGCCGAGTTAGCAGCACAGGATGCCACGGATCAATATACACCGGTTCGCCCTACTACCTTCGCCGGACCAGGAGCTGCGTCCGCTTTAGGGGTGCCATGTTTAATCCCCGCTTTACGCAATGTGCGCTTACCTAAAGACTTTAAGGGTCCACGCAAGGTGCCGAATTACACCGCTGATCTGTCCCCTAAGGCGTGGGTTGAAAGTTATGAGATGGACATGGAGATGCTAGATGTCGATGAGAACGCATGTGCAAAGTACTTCACCATGATGCTGGAAGGCACGGCTCGTACTTGGTTGAAGAGCTTACCACCCAATTCTATCAGCTCATGGGCCCAGTTACGGGCCCGGTTTATTCAGAACTTCAAGGATACGTGTAAGCAGCCCAAGTCCATAGTAGACACTGGCGGCTTGTGTCCGGGAGGAAGAAGTCAACAACCCGTTGGAGTGCGCCGTGTTTAAGAGATTTCGCACTCCTCCGACAGGATCAACGCTGACTCTGCGATCTTAACATTAGAAGGCAACTGTCGGTTTGAGCCTTTAAAATTAAAATTGGGGCGCATGAAGCGGTTCTGTAATGACATGGGAACCCTCATGGCGCTTTGGTGAAATATGCTGATTGGACGGTACCAAGGATCCCGAGGCTGATGATGATGAAGCGAGGAAGGGAAAGAAGAACGGCAACTCAAGGGCAGCAGTACAAACCGGCGGGTCATGGAAAGCGGAGGCAAGCGCAAAGCGGATGGCAACCCGGATTTCGTAGCCAACACTAATGCACAGATGAGGGCAGCGTGGCAGAGAGAAAAAAGCGAATCGGGGCCAAAATCCTAATACGAGCCGTTTGAATTACTTATTGAATCAACCTTGCCCCAAGCACGGGACGAAGGAGTCCCCATCGAACCATCTCTGGAAAGACTGTTATATTATGCAGGAATTCAAAAACTCCAATGCTTTCCGGTATGACCGAAATTCAGCGGCGATTCGAGATCCGGTTTCCACGGGCCGGGTCACGATGGAGCTTCCGGTTCAGGTCTTAATCAAGGCAGTCACAATAGTCAGAATAATCAGGGTGGCCAGCAGCAGCAACAGCAGTCGGGTTATTAGAGCCAACCAAAGCAGTTGAATAATGGGCAGTATCATGTTTTCACAACTAGTTTGGACAAGCGCGATTGGAAGCTTCACAAGCGAGCAGTAAACTCTGTTGAACCGGCCTTGCCGCGTTATTTACGCTGGTCAGAGCAGCCTATCGTGTGGAGCAGAGAGGACCATCCCCCCCGGATTGATAATCCGGGTCAGCTGGCATTGGTGGTAGACCCTCAGGTCGGGGGCTACAAGTTCACTAAGGTACTTATGGATGGAGGAAGCAGTATTAATATATTATACTATGAAACTTTCCGTCGCATGGGTCTAACAGACAAGGATCTCAGACCGTCCAATACGGTGTTCCATCGCGTCGTACCAGGCAAATCTGCTTATCCTGTTGGTAAGATAGCCCTGGATGTGGCTTTTGGAGACGAGCACGATTCCCGGTCTAAAACGCTAACTTTTGAAGTGGTGAAAATCCGGAGTCCATATCATGCCTTGTTTGGGCGGCCAGCTTATGCTAAGTTCATGACACGACCTTGTTATATTTACTTGCAGCTCAAAATGCCGGGTTACAAAGGAACGATAACGATACATGGAAGCCGCCGGGTTGCTTTGGAATGTGAGGAAGGTGATGCAGCTTATGCAGAAGCGGTCTGTGCCACGGAAGAGTTAAAGTTTTATAAGGACAACGTTGATCCGGCAGATATGACCCCTTTAAAGAAGCCAACTACAGAGCATGAATCGGATCTGAAGTTTAAATCGGCAGCTGAGACCAAGCTTGTTGACTTCGTGCCAGGCGATTCGTCTAAGCAGTTCACTGTCAGTGCCAACCTCGATCCCAAATAGGAAAGCGCGCTCATCGAGTTCATCCGTGAGAACCGGGATATCTTTGCATGGAAGCCATCGACATGCCGGGTGTCTGAGGAACTCGCTGAGCACACATAATGTGGATCCTAAGTATAAGCGGTGAAACAGTTCCTCCGCGGTTTAACGAAGAAAGGCGCAGCCATTGGAGAGGAAGTAGCCGGGCTTTTGGCGGCTGGCTTTATTATTGAGGTATTTCATCGAGTGGCTTGCTAATCCGGTGCTGGTCCTTAAGAAAAATGGCACTGGCGTATGTGTGTGGACTACAGATCTTAACAAAGCTTGTCCGGCGGATCCTTTTGCCCTCCCGCATTGATCAGTTATTGATGCCACGGCAGGATGTGAGCGTTTAAGTTTTTTGGATGCGTACTCTGGATACCATCAGATCAAAATGGCGGTTAAGGACCAGGAGAAAACAGCGTTTATAACTCCCTTTGGAGCCTTCTGCTATGTATCTATGCCTTTTGGGCTCAAAAGCGCCCAAGCTACTTATCAGCGGTGTGTACAGAATTGCCTGCATACACAGATCGGCCGCAATGTGCATGCTTATGTGGATGATATTGTGGTGAAATCAAGGCAGAAGGAGACACTGGTGGACGATTTGAAGGAAACCTTCGACAACTTGCGCATTTACAAGATGATGCTTAATCTGGCCAAGTGCGTTTTTGGTGTTCCGGCAGGCAAGTTATTGGCGTTTCTGGTGTCTAACAGAGGAATTGAGGCTAATCCGGAGAAAATTAAAGCCATTACTTCCTTGGCTAAACCGAAGTGTATCAATGATGTTCAGCGTCTGGCGGGCAGAATCGCTGCGTTGAGCCGGTTTATCAGCCGCCTCGGAGAGAAGGCCATTCCCTTATACCAGATGCTAAGGAAAACAGATAATTTCGTTTGGAGTCCGGCTGCTGACGAAGCATTTGAGGATTTAAAGCGACAATTGGCCAATCCGCCTGTTCTTGCGGCTCCGGTTGACAAGGAGCCACTGTTGTTATATGTGGGAGCCAATGCTCGGCGATGGCGTGGCTATTGTGGTGGGCGCAAGGAGGCGAGCAAGGAATATCTGGTTCGTGACGGTTTATTATATCGATGAGGTGCTTATTGAGTCTAAGCAAAGGTATCCGCATTGGCGAAGCTAGTCTATGGTGTTTTATGGCGGTCGGAAGCTGAAGCAGATTTCAAGGGCACCCTATCACGATGGTTTGTTCAGCTCCTTTGGGTGATATCATCTGAGAACCGGAGGCGATCGCGGATCGCCAAATGGGCCATAGAGCTTGGGCGCATGGACTAAAGTATATACCACGCCTGCGGTGAAGTCACAAGCACTTGTTGATTTCATTAATGACTGGACGGAGTTACAAGCACCGGAGGAGAAGCCGGATCACACATATTGGACTATTCATTTCGACGGATCGAGCAGTTGGAAGGCTCGGGGCTGGAGTCGTTTAACTTCCCACGGGTGATAAGTTTTATTCGTTCTCCGTTTAATGTTCCTTGTCCTAATAATGCAGCTGAGTCTGAAGCCTTGCTCCATGGCCTCCGGATGGCTAAGGAGATGAACTTAAGCGGGTTAAGTGCTTTGGTGACTCAAACACAGTAGCTCGGCAAGTATCGGCACTTGGGACTCTAAAGACCGCTTATGGCGCATATCGTCGAGAAGTGGATAATATTGCAGGTTGCTTCAAGGGTTATCAAGTGGATCATGTGGACCGCCGGAAGAACGAAGCAGCGGACGCTTTAAGCCAGTTGGGTTCTCAGCGTAAACCGGTCCCGCCTAATGTCTTTTTGGACGTCTTGCACAACCCGTCAGTCCAGCTCCCTGGTGAAGCGGATTTGGCTATTCCTGATCCGGAGGCTCAGTTGGTGGCAGCATTACATGCTATTCCGGATTGGACGATTCCTTTTCTTGCGTATATGACTTGAGGGGAGTTGCCAGAAGATGAGATTTTGGCCAGACAGATAATCCGGCGCTCCAAGTCTATGACGATTCTTAATGGTGAGTTGCATCATTGCAGTGTATCAGGGGCGTTTCAACGTTGTGTTTCCCCTGAGGAAGGCTGCAAAATCTTAAGAGAAATCCATGAAGGGGATTGTGGACATCACGCCGGTTCAAAATCCCTGGTAGCAAAGGCGTTCTGTCACGGATTTTACTGGTTGACCGCACATGCTGATGCGGAGGACTTGGTTAAGCGGTGTGATGGGTGTCAGAAATTTTCAAGACGTGCTCATGTACCGGCACAAGAATTGAGGATGATCCCAATAATGTGGCCGTTTGCAACTTGGGGGCTAGATATGGTCGGACCATTTAAACGCTCCAAGGATAAGAAGACCCACCTGTTGGTGGCAGTGGACAAATTTACCAAGTGGGTTGAAGCGGAGCCTGTCAGCAAGTGTGATGCGGCGACAACGGTGCAGTTCATCAAGAAGATTATTTTCCGGTTTGGCTTTCCACACAGTATCATTACTGACAATGGCACTAATTTATCCAAGGGTGCTATGAAAGAGTTCTGTGAACGTGAGCACATCCGACTTGATGTGTCGTCAGTGGCTCATCCCCAGTCCAACGGGCAGGCAGAACGAGCTAATCAAGAGATCTTACGAGGCATAAAACCTCGGCTTATGGTTCCGTTACAACGAACGCCAGGGTGCTGGGTTGAAGAGCTACCATCGGTGTTATGGAGTATCAATACTACGCCAAACCGGTCCACTGGATATACACCGTTTTTCATGGTCTACGAGGCGAGGCAAGACTCCCGGTGATATCCGCACGATTCGCCCCGTGTAGCGGCTTATGTTGAAGCGGACAACGAGACGGCACGGCAGGACGGTTTGGATCTATTGGATGAAGAGCGTGATGTGGCAGCTGCTCGTTCGGCGATTTACCAGCAGGATCTTCGCCGTTATCACAGTCGCCGGGTTAAAACCAGAACCTTTCAAGAAGGGGATTTGGTGCTTTGCCTCATCCAAGACCAGACAGATATGCACAAGTTATCCCCGCCTTGGGAAGGACCTTTTGTGGTCAGCAAGAATCTACACAACGGATCATACTATCTGATTGATATTCGAGAGCGTCAAGACTCACGTACATCAGAGGAGGAGACCAACAGGCCGTGGAATATAGCTCATCTTCGGCCTTACTACACTTGAGTCATCGGCTCAGTTTATGTACATATCATGACAATGTATATATTATCTTCGATATAATAAAAACCGGAGCCTCAGCTAAAGCGGGGTCTCTGTCTTTCTTATCATGCGTGGTTACATGGAGTGCCTCTGTTTTTAAAGCGGCCTCCGTTTACCCTTGACATTTGTTTTTATCACTTGGGGGCTTGGTGGTGTCCGAACCAATGCAACACCTCTTGATAAGCGAAAGCCACGGATCATTGGGGACACGGTCACGTCTGAACCGTCCGCCTCTTGGTCGACCAATAGGGCCAGAGTCATTTGGGGCTTGGTGAACCCGAACCAATTCATGCCACTTGGCGGCGTAATCGCCAAGAGTCTTTTAGGGACTGGCCGACCGGCACCATCGCTCGCCTTCGGGGCTTGGTTGCGTCGACCATGGTAATGCCATCTGACCAGCTCAATGAAGCTTTTCTTTTGCAAAGAGTTATTGCCTTTGTTGCCATATTTTCACATAATTGGTATTCGATTTTTTGCTGCGTTTTTAACCCGACAAACATTTTTATCCGGTTCAGCTGTCAGTTACAAATTGACAGAACATGGTTTAATCTTACGCCGGAGTTTTATCTGCCCGGTTTACCGTCTTCCTATTAATCGTCATTGAATAACAAGGGGGCTTGTGCTGATTTAGCACGGTTTATATGGGAGTTATTCTCTCCCCGCTTTACAGACGGTCATGGTTTTTAAAAAGCCTCCGCTTCAAGTTTGGCTACGCGAGCTTCATGCGCAGACACGGCGGGTATTTGTATCACATATTTATTGGAATTCTGATATATCTATTTGAATACCATAAACCGGCTGGCGGTATCACCGCCACCGAGGTTCAACTTTTTCTGGTTGCAGGAAATACGGATCAAGCAAAAGTTTCACTACTTATGCACAAAGGCATATTCAAGCGCAAAAGTTTTAACTAAAGTTATTACAAGGCAACACGGTGCCCAAGTGAGATCATTGTTCTTTGGGTAAACCGCTAACGACAGCATTTTAAACCGGCCACCGGTTCAAGTCTGCTCTTCATCCTCCGCCGCTTTAGCCTCCTCGTCTCTACCCATTGGCTGGAAATCCACAGTGGTCCAGTCGATTCCCATTAGCGCTTGGAAAACAGCCTCTTTGTGGATCGAGAAAGGCGGTTCAATATCGAGGGTAAGTATGCTTACGGATTGGAGGGATCAGATTTTCCGCTTCAAAGGTTGGGGCAGGCACTCGCTTGTTTTGATCATTGTATTGTGCTTGATAATGCTCCAAATCGGCTTCTTCGGCCAGCTGACAAGCTAGAGGGGGTACTGCACGGTTTATAGCCCGTAGATCCTCTTCATTGAAATCAGAACCATCTTCTTTAACACTGGGATAGCCTTGAGCTGCTTCCACCGGATCAAAGTCTGGTACCCATGCCTTGGCTCGGATCAAGGCGTTAATGGCTCCGGTTCGAGCAGCAGATTTTTTCACCTCTTCAATCCGGGCAGGAAGCATGGACAGCCGGTTCAGAGTATCTTGAATCAAGGAAGGTGCCAGATTGTTATGTGAGGCTGTGGTGATGATACGCTGGGCTCCGGTATATAACTGTTCTACTAAGGTGTAGACAACCTTCAGTTTTTTCCGCACATCATTTCCTAAGTGCCCAATCGTGTGCCTACAAACGATGAAAGTTAGTTCTAAACAGGAGTAATGATACAGCAGGTGCAACACATCACAATTGTTCAAAGGAAGCTTACCAAAGATTGCCGCAGTCATAGAATGTACTTGCCGCTTTACGGCTGTCAGATCATCTACCACCGGTTTAAGGGCAGCTTCAGCATTTTCTGCCCGTTTGATCAAATTGGCCTTCTCAGTGGCCCAGTCCGCCTCTTCTTTCTTCAAGTTTTCCTTCACTTGTTCAGCAGCGTTCAAAGCACTGGTTAACTCTTTCTTGGCCTTCTCTGTTTCGGCCTGCTGGGTTTTCAAAGCCCCTTGTAAATCGGCAATCCGGTCATCTTTGATTTTCACCTCAGCCTGTGTATCGATAGTACGTTCAGTCAGAAATTCAAGACAGTCAAAGTCCCAACCACACAACACAGTTATATGCTTGGCACTTGGGGGCTAATGTACCTTTCGATTTTTATATTATTACTAGGTGACAAAGTCCCAAGCTCAATACAAGTATTCAACTTGGCACTTGGAGGCTAATGGCTATTTGAGCTAGCAATGTTTTCAAAGGCAGCTTTTGTTGAAGTCCTGGTTTAAGTATGCATAGTTAAACCGGCCCTTGGGGGCTACGCAGGTGGATTTCAAAGTTGTTAAAGAATATAGTCAAGTCCCGGTTTGATCAAGATTACAAACCGGGCCTTGGGGGCTACAAGGACTGATATACTGGCAGTAAGAAAAGGAGTGAGTTACCTCAAACTTGTCCCTCATTAACTTGACCAAACCAGCTTCATAGTCACGGCTAGTGTAAAGCCGGTTTAAATAGCCAGAATGAAGGTCTTGGGCGCTTAAAGCAGCATATGTTTCCAGTTCGACATCCCACTTTCCTTTATTCAAGGTGGAAAAATCCTCTTTCACAGTGTGCCTAGTTAAGGTTGCAGGATTCCCCGGTTCAGAGCAGCCCATACCAGTAATCACAACGTCATCATCTTTCGACACGATGGATTGTGTGGGTACGGCCGTTTTAGTAGCAGGACTGTGAGATTTATCAAACCGGACGGTGCTGGCAGGTGGATCAGCAGAGATTGAAGCGTTGACAGGCCTTTCTTCAGGAATAACCTCATCTTGAACCGGAGGATCATTGGGAAAGTCTTCAGAGGCAAAATTTTCAAGATCCGGCGCTCTCTCATGGTCTGAGGCGGCAGCTTCTTCAGCCGTTTTATCCAAGCGGGCCTTCTTGCTTGGTTTCGGTTTTGTTCTAAGAGACAAAGAGTCAGAGAAAAAGCATATCCATTGCAAAATATATTAGAGGCATATGGCCGGTTTAGCTTACCCGACAGCTATCTTCAACGGTGGTAGCTGAGAGGCCGAGGATTCACCAGAGGATGAATGGGAAGTGACCTGATAATCGGAGTCGGATGGATTAAGAGGTTGTCGGAAGAAACCCGCTTTGGAATTTAAAGCAATAAAAAGGTCGGAGACCTCGGAGGCGCTTTCGAACCGGGCTGTTTGGTAAACCGGCAGAGGTAACTACGACCGCATGTGCGGGTTGTCTGCGAGCTTCATGTTGTTGTGTCTTCATAAGAAATTTGGGATCCAAATAAGCAAGAGGGTGAGAAAAATTAACTTTCCGGTTTGCCTGGCGAAATTTTGGTAAAGGAAAATTTGCTGAATCGGAAGAAAGAATAGTTACCTCAGCGAATCCTGCGTTACTGGCTTCAGCATCATCCTGACAAGCATCATCATCAATAAGGCGTGTAAAAAGCAAGCCAAGAGAATCAAGTTCCGGATTACCCACATCATCGTCAATGGCCGGGTCAGAAGAAGCAGTGGTCTTTCTCTTATGGGCTGATTTCTTGACAATTTTTGTTTTGGGCCGGGTTGGCCGCCCTGCTTCCTCCGCTTTGTCTTGGGAAAGTTTCTTGCTCCAAAACAGATTATCACCCTGGATCAGAAGTAATTAAATGTTGAATACATAAAACAGTAACAGGTTTAATGATGAAGCAACTAGAAACTTACCGCAGGTGGTTTGTTGGTGGTGTAGTAAGGAGCTAGACCGGTTTGAGCGTAGAGGTGCTCCGGTTCATTCAGCATCCTTTTCACCGAGTCCGTAACTTCATCATCAGAAAGTTCGAGTTTTGTGTGTCGGAGTGGGTCGTCGACGCTGCCAGTGTACTGACACATCAAACCGGAACGCCGGCTCAGAGGTAGTATGCCCCATGATAACCAGCAGCGGGCAAGATCAATTCCAGTCAAGCCGTTGGCCATAAAGGCTCGGAGCTTGGACAGTTCGGGCGATTTGCTTCGCATCTTTGGCGCTTAATCTTTGAGAAGCGGATGAGTGTTGCTTAGCGCTCTGGGCGAAAGCCGGTAAGGATTTTCATTTTCGGAGAAGTGTCCTTGCAATAAAACCAAGTCGCATTCTACTCTTTGGGGTGAGTATGGAGTTTGACGTGGGGATAGGTGATCTCCTTCCTCTTCTGAATAGCCATACCACCCAATTCCGTATTAGGGCCATCGGTGAATTCAGTGCGACGGTTTACATGGAAGAGGTCTCTAAACAGTTCAACAGAAGGCTCCTCTTTCAGATATACTTCAGATAGTACTTGAAAGTGGCATAAATTAGTGACGGAATTGGGGCCAATGTCCTGGGGACGGAGCTGAAAATTGGCCAACACGTCCGGTAAAATTTTGAACAGGCGGTTTGAAGCCCGGGCGGTGATCTGCAAAGAACACAACTTCTCCTTCCGAGGTGTGGGAGGACATTCTTCTCGAGGACCGCCCAATGGATGTATCTTTGTCATCTATAGCGCCAATCGATACGGATCATTCAGGTTTGTGACTCGGTGACGCGAGAAGGAACCCAGTTGCATTCATACACTTGTTTGGCCATGATAAGATCTACAAAAGTAACTGATCCGGTTCAAGAGCGTGCTTGTTACAAAGTGATTGATTTAAGTTATGATAAACCGGAGGCAGTGTCTATAAATCGGTTTTTTGTGATATGATATCAGATGGGCTCTGGCGGTTCAACAAGGGGACTAATGGTGTATCTGTGCCGGTTTAGCAGCTTTGTCTTATGGTGAGTTAAACCGCCTAATCTAGGCCTTGGAAATAATTGAAGCTATGGATAGTTTGCAGAAGCAAGTTTCACAAGATCCCATGATAGCTACGGATCAAACGCAGGTCTACAGAAAACAGAAAATATTTCACGGAGGTAAAGCAGAAACGGAAGTGGACTATGAGGCAGGTATATATGCAGAAGATCCATGGGTTTAAGATGAGAAAGTGCAGCGGACGCGTAGGAATCGCTATTAGTACAGTACAGATTCACAGTGTGGTTCAAAGTTAAAAGGATAGATGGAAACGCACGAAGAACACGGTATGAAGCTGGAACCCTAAAAACAGATCTAAGTCGAGAAGGGGAAGAAGCTTACCAGGAATGGAGAAGACGCGGAAAGAGGCCGCAGTATTCTGGTACGTTCAGGTCGATGTAGCGGCCTAGGACGAAGCGGTCGGCGGCGATGGTGGAGCTCAAGAGCAGCGGTAGCGAGGAAGACGAAGAAGAGGAAGCGAAGGAGGAAAGAAATGACCCTTGGTCCTATTTATAAAACAGCCAAAGCGAGGTCAAGCGCTGGATCCGAGAACTGCTATTAAAGAAGGCGTTATAAAGGATAAAATTTCAGGATGACGTCATGCGGTTTACTGATGACGAAGTAATGACGACATGGCGGTTTACGCACAAATGTAAGATGTCAAGATACAAGCTTTGTGAAGGATTGACATGAACCGTTTCAAATCAATCTGGGGCCTAATGTTGGGGATATTACCACTAGGTGTAAACCGCCAGCTTGGGCGAGTTAACTCCGTTAGTGGTATAAGCGAGAAAAGGCCCAAGGCCTGTAGTCGGTTTAGAACTTGTAGCCGTAAACCGGCACGATGTATAACTTGTATTGTAAGTTAGGAAGAGAGATACCAACGGGATACAGTATGAACCGTTGGGACTCTATGAACCGACAGGCGTCACTGTGTATATAAGGGGACAACCCAAATGACGGTTCAAAGAGAGACAACCACAACTCGAGCCTAGCGAAGCTTGTTTGCTCCTAGCCATCGAGACTACATCAATTCCATCACAACTAGGCGTGGCTTTTACCTTCATCGAAGGGCCAACTAGTATAAAAACCTTGTGTCTTTGTGTCCGCTTTAACCCCTTCAAGTAAACCCGTAGCGATGGCTCCACGACTAAGTCCTTACGCTAGGACATCTTCCGTGACAAATCCACGACACTAACCTTGTCCCCTATAAAGCTCGTGACTCCGAGGTGCCGGACTCCCTGCCGGACTCCGAACGTCCTGCGCCCCAGCCAATCGAATCCGATTGGGGGCCGATCATGGAGTTCACCACTGCGGACATCTTTCAGCACTCGCCCTTTGGTGACATCCTAAATTCGCTAAAGCATCTCTGGCTATCCGGAGAGCCCTGGCCGGATTATGGCCAGGATGGTTGGGAAGCGGACGACGAAGAAATTCAAAGCCCACCCACCTCCCACTTTGTAGCCACTGTCGATGATCTAACCGACATACTAGACTATGACTCCGAAGACATCGACGGTATGGACGACGATGCCGGAGATTTAACAAGAACCAGCGCCACAGGCACCGGAAGACCACCTCGTCATATGACATATACATGGTGGACACCCCAAAAGATGGGGACGGCGAAGAAGCAGCGGAGGCGATTCCTTAAAGAAACAGCCCAAGCGCCGACGCCAGTGACACCGCTCTAAATCCCGCCACAGCAAGAATGGAGATTCCGCACAGAGATAATAATACCCCGTAAAGTGCGAAGACAATCCCCTACAGCAAGATTCAGCGCAGGAGGATGCAGAAGCAAGCCCTCACGAGAGAGCGGCAGATGAAGAGGTCGAGGATGATAATTACATACCTACCTCCGAAGACGAGGCAAGCCTCAACGACGACGAATTCGTCGTGCCGAGGATCCCGTCGCACAAGAGTGTTTCAAACGCAGGCTAATGGCCACGGCAAATAGCCTAAAGAAAAAGCAGCAGCAGCTTCAAGCTGATCAAGACCTGCTGGCCGACAGATGGACCGAGGTCCTCGCAGCCGAAGAGTATGAACTCGAACGCCCCTCCAAGAGCTACCAAAACGCAAGTTGCTCCCCCGATTAGAGGAGGAAGCATACATACCATCATCACCAGCGCACAGTACGGCCGATCGACCACCCCGTGGTCGTGACAGAGAAGCATCCAGGCCTTCCATCAAGACCGTATCCCGGCATCGCTCGAAAAGTACGAAGCCACAAGGGAACGCGCCGGACTCCCTACGACCCACGACGAACACCGTCGAGCCGGATACAACAACTCCGGTCGGGCCGAACACAGTAGACAACGCTCCCTTGAGCTACGTCGTGATATTGCTCATCTGAGGCGCAAAGACACCCGCTATGCTTCAGCGACGTAATGGATCATCAAATCCTCAAGGGTTTAAACCCAAACATTGAATCCTACGATGGCACGACAGACCCCGCGATTTGGATCGAAGATTATCTCCTTCACATCCATATGGCCCGTGGCGACGATCTCCATGCCATCAAATACCTTCCACTCAAGCTTAAAGGACCAGCTCGGCATTGGCTTAACAGCTTGCCCGCAGAGTCAATTGGGTGTTGGGAGGACCTAGAAACCGCATTCCTCAACAACTTCCAGGGCACATATGTGCGGCCACCAGACGCCAATGACCTAAGCCACATAATCCAACAGCCAGACGAATCGGCCAGACAATTCTGGACACGGTTCTTAACAAAGAAAAATCAAATCGTCGATTGTCCGGATGCAGAGGCCCTCGCAGCCTTCAAGCATAACATCTGCGACGAGTGGCTAGCCCGGCACCTAGGACAGGAAAAGCCGAAATCCATGGCAGCCCTCACATCATTAATGACCCGCTTACGTGCGGGAGAGGATAGCTAGCTGGCTCGCAGCAACAACCTCAAAGCAAAAATGCTGGTAGTCCGGACACTAAGGACCACAATGGCGGTCGCGTCGAAACAAAAATAAACACCGTTAACAGCGACGACAAGGAGGATCTGACGGTCAATGCCGGATTCGAGGCTCTAAACCGGTCGTGGAAGAAGCCATTCAAAAGAACCACTCCGGGTCCGTCCAATTTGGACCGAATACTCGACCGCTCATGCCAGATACATGGCACCCCCTAAAAGCCAGCTAATCACACCAACAGAGATTGTTGGGTATTCAAGCAGGCAGGCAAGTTAATTGCCGAAAACAATGACAAGGGGCTGCACAGCGACGACGAGGAAGAGACCCGACCGCCGAACAGTAGAGGACAGAAGGGTTTCCCCCCACAAGTGCGGACGGTGAACATGATATACGCAACCCATATACCCAAGGGGGAGCGGAAGCGTGCACTAAGGGACGTATATGCGATGGAGCCAGTCGCCCCTAAGTTCAATCCATGGTCCTCTTGCCCGATCACTTTCGATGGAGGAGACCATCCAACCAGTATCCGTCATGGCGGATTCACTGCATTGGTTTTAGACCCAATAGTCGATGGATTTCACCTCACAAGAGTCCTGATGGACGGCGGCAGTAGCCTGAACCTGCTTTACCAGGATACAGTGCGCAAGATGGGCATAGACCCCTCAAGGATTAAACCTACAAAGACGACCTTCAAAGGGGTCATACCAGGTGTGGAGGCCAATTGTACAGGGTCAGTCACACTGGAAGTGGTCTTCGGATCCCCGGATAATTTCCGGAGCGAGGAGTTAATCTTCGACATAGTCCCGTTCCGCAGCGGCTATCACGCTCTGCTCGGACGAACCGCGTTCGCAAAGTTCAACGCGGTGCCGCATTACGCATACCTCAAGATCAAGATGCCAAGCCCTCATGGAGTCATCACGGTCAAAGGAAATACGGAACGCTCCCTCCGAACGGAGGAACACACAGCGGCTCTCGCGGCAGAAGTACAGGGCAGCCTTCGATAAGGCCAAACGCGCCCGAAGCAACATCAACCAAGACCACCTGGCACGATCCGAGCATGCGTAGCAATGCGGCCCCAACCCCAGCCCCTGCATAATTGCAAGACCTACCCTCCGCGTACATCATTACGCTCTGGAGATACCATGGGCCTAGGGGAAGGGGCACGACCACAATAGACCCAGAGTGAGGCTCGACCACACCAGGGGCTCACAAGTGTGTCACTCTTTTTTGTTATTATTTTCCTTCTTTGTATACAAAGGACTCCGTTCAACAGAGGCCCTGTCTGGTTGTGAACCCGCCGAACTCACGATGCAACAGCCAGGGAAGAAAGAAGGTTGCGATAAACACTCAGGTGGTCTCCATTACGAGCATTAAATTTGATTCTATACACCAGTCCGCAGCCCATCCCTGGAGGGGGACATGTTTGATTAGTCCAATCCCTTGCTTACCGCACTACTTGTATCATTCCGCACTCATAGCAGAATTCCTTGAATAAATAATGCAGCCTTTTTTGCCTGTTATTGCATTACTTTACACATTTGTTCATTAATGACATCTTGCACTCGTATATTTTGGTACGGCCGAATACACCAGGGGCTTATGTTCCCCGCATTATGGTGTGACAAGTCCGAACACTTTCACAAGTGCGGCACCCCGAACTTATAGCATTATATGAATCGGCTCCGAATCATGTCTTGGGTCAATAGTTGGGTTTGCCCGGCTCCCACGTTTTGGTACCTTACGTTCCGTTCTATCGGCTAAGGAGGCACTGGGAGAACCACTGCGATTGCGCCCCGATTGAGCTGGGCGAGCGCCTCAGTGGAGAAAGCTAAAATTGACTGGCATGATAAGGCGAGAGACCGGTCGCTGTTCGAGAGGTCTTTTCGGTTCCCTAAAGACTTATGCCGCTTCGAGCGAAGTACCGGATAATGTCCGACGAAGGCGTGGATAGCGCCCCGAATTCGGTCTTCCGAATACTAGGGGCTTTGCCGAAATTTAAAATTATAGAATTCTATGGCTAAGTGAGAGTGTTCAAGCATTATAAGTCCGGTTGCCTTGTTCGTTGTGTTGGCGCCTCCTAGATGGACCCAAAATGGGAACAAGATTGCTCAAGTTTATCCCGAACACCCCAAACTTTCGTGGCTTGGGGCTGAAATAACGACTTGCCATCTCTCAGATTTTATAAACGGCCGCACAGAAGGTAATATTTTAAATTAAACAAGCGTTGCGTAGCGCATATGAACAAAGTTTTCAGTGCACAGGATAATACATAGCGAGTTTACTCAATAATTACATCTCTGGGGCACTCATCCGCAATATTGCGGGCACCCTTTAGGATAGTCTTATAGTACATTTCGGGCGTACGATACTCCTTGCCCGCTGGCGGCGGGTCAGTAAGAAGCCTCTCCGCATCCAGCCTGCCCCAGTGCACCTATGCGCTGGCAAGGGCCCGACGAGCACCTTCAATACAGGCGGAGCACTTGATGACATCCACCCAGGGGCACGCATCCACCAGCCGCCGCACGAGGCCGAAGTAGCTCCCAGGCATGGCATGTCCAGGCCACAGCCGGATTATAAGGCCCTTCATGGCCTCCTCAGCTACCTTGTGGAGCTCGATCAGCTGCTTCAGCTAGTCGCTAGGGGGCACCGGATGGCCGGCCTCAGCATACTGAGACCAGAAGACCTTCTCCGCTGAGCTCCCTCCTCGCCCACGGTAGAATGCGGCAAAGATCGGATACACCGCGAGGCAGATCTACAAACGCCTCGAGAGCTCCGAATTCGGGTAAGTGTCGTAGTTTACATTAACATGCTTGCTTTGCATGAAAATGCCTTACCCGCCGCTATTTTCTTCATATCCTCAACTTCCGAAAGGGCCTTACGGGCCTCGGCCTTGGCGGCCTTGGCACTTCGAGAGCCGAGGCGACTCGGACTCTCGAGTCTTTGAGTCGCTCCCAAACTCTCATGCTTCTCCATGAGAGCCTGGAGCTCTTGCCGCACCTCCGCCACCGTGCCTCCTGCTTTTCTCGCTCTGCCCGTTCATGGCCGCATTGCGTTTGGCATGACACAGCCTCCTTCGCTTCCACCTCGTTTGTGGCCTGGAGTACCCATGTTATCCTTGTTATTCTCTTATTGCAACCTAAATCCTTTTACAGTAGGTAACTTTTCAAAGTGGTGTTCCTCACCTTATTTGTCCTCGAGCTGCTTCTTGCACGGCCGAGCACTTGCTCGGACCGCCGAGATCTGCTTCAACACACCGACCTCCATGATCGGGCGATAGAGGTCGCAGCCGCAGCCTCGCAAACCCATATTGACATACTTTTTAGCAACCCTGCGTATATCTTTTTAGATCCTCAGTCCGACTTTTCTTTCCGAACGCCGAACTGAGCATCAGGGGCTACTGTCTATGCAGTATTACATTACATAATTTTAACTTCTTACCTCAGAGCCTGTTAGAAGGCTGCTGCAGGCTTCGGTCAGCCCGCTCTTGGTGAGCTGAACCTTCTGGATCACCGCACTCATGATAGTGCGGTGTTCTTTCTCGATGGAAGCACCTTTGAGCGCCTCCAACAAGTTGTCCGGTGCATCTGGTTGGACGGAGGCCGCCGGTGTCACGGTCTTGCCCTTCTTGCGAAGGGGTCGCCTGCCGGACTCTGGAACCACTGCAGGTTCCGCGTGGAGTCCGCCTTGAAGTCCGGAGGCTGCCTGCGGCGCCTCGGAGCCTCCTCCTGATGGGTCCTTCCGGATCCCACCTCGGCGTCCTCGGCGCGAGGGGTGGAGGCGATCGGAATGGATTCCACATCCGACGAACCAACGACCCGCCGACAAGCAGGGAGATCATCGTCGGCGGACTGCGAGCGATCTGCGGCATTAGAAGGACACTATGTGACACAAAAAATTGCAGATCATTCAGGGATACGGATACTTACGATCTACTTTGAGGCCTGGCCATTGAGGCCCACTTCATCGCCAACGTTGGTGTTGGCGGGCTGTCCGGGGAATAGTTCTTCCCTCTTGGACCCTTCGGCCTCCCCTGTTGGGAAGACTTCCTCGTCCTCTCTCCTCCTCCTCGGGAGAGTCTTCTTCCTCCTCCTCATCTTGGGAGGATTCCGCCTCAGTCGTCGGAGACCTGAAAGCGGGAACTCTTTCGAGTGCCTGTGGCCACCTTCTTGGCCTTCTTCTCCGGCACCACATGCGGTGCCGGAACCAGCAGCCCCGCTAGACGGGCGTCTACTGGGTCTTCTGGCATGGGAGCAGGGCAGATGAGCTACTCGGCCTTCTTCATCCATTCCTGTCAAAGGAAAAGGGAGATTGGAACCCGCTTAGAATCAATCTATTAACAATAAGTGTCCCGTAAAAGGGTAGAATCACTTACCTCGTCAGCTGGATGCTGCGAGTGATATCCGCGATCTTCCGTCGCGGATGCGGGGGCTTCGGCGCCCTTAAACAGCACCCTCCGTGCCCCTTCGTACATCGTGGTCAAGAGCCCGCTCAACGCTGGTGCTGTTCGGATCAAACTCCCATGATTGAATGCCCGTTATTGGCATGGGAGAATCCGCGACGAGCATGACTTGACCACGTTAACCAGCCCGAGCTTCTTATTCACCACTTACGGATACGGGCTTGGAGTCCGTCGGCTCCTTTGAATTACCCCACAGCAATCCCTTCTCTTTCCGGGAGGTGAGCTGCGTAGGATTCAGATCTAAACTTCGGGGCCGCCGCCACGTAGGGTCGCGCTTTCGGTGATATAGAACCACCCCGATTGCCACCCCTTGACGGATTCCACGAAGGCCCCTTCGAACCAAAGGACGTTGGGCATCTTGCCCAACATGGCACCTCCGCACTCCGCTTGAGTGCCCTTCACTACCTTCGGCTTGACATTAAAGGTCTTGAGCCACAAGCCGAAGTGGGGCTGGATGCAGAGGAAGGCCTCGCACATGACGATAAATGCCGAGATGTTGAGGATGAAGTTCGGCGCCAGATCATGGATATCCAGGCCGTAGTAGAACATGAGCCCTCGGACAAAGGGGTGAAGAGGAAAGCCCAATCCACGGAGGAAGTGGCGAAGGAAAACGACCCTCTCATGGGGCCTGGGGGTGGGGATGAGCTGCCCCTCGTCGGGCAGCCGGTGCGCGACGTCGCCGGAAAGGTATCCGGCGCTGCGCAGCTTTGTGATGTGCTCCTCCTTGACGGTGGAGGCCAACCATTTACCTCCCGCTCCGGACATGGTGGGAGAAGGTCGAGATGAGATGCGCGAACTAGGGCGCTGGAGCTCGAGTGCGTGGAGATGGACAAGCAAAGGAGGAAGAAGGTGTAGGTGAAAAGGTGGATCCTTATCCCTTATATAGACAGACGAAGATGCGTCCCCACCGCCTGGTAAAACTCGCTTATCTCCCAAGTGCCACCATCAATGGCGCGTTGGGTTACCCACGTCCGTATTGATGAGAATCCGAATAAAGCGAACCACGATCTCTTCTTTGACAAGAGGCGTGCCAAGGAACCGCCGCTAAACGCGCTTGAGGCGTATAATAAAAACGATTCAAGTAAAGGCTTGGTAGTGGTGTGACATCATGCCGCAAAATCACGCCATGATTGAACTTGTGTACATTTTATTCTCTCTACGGTGGAATGTGGAATTTGTTTTGCAGAGCCGGACACTATCCTGGTGTTCATGATCTTCTCTGGATTATTTAAGGGAGGAACCCACCTTGCAATGCCGAACATTATGCGCGTCGGACTCATCATCATTGAAGCCAGGTTCAGGGGCTACTGAGGGAGTCCTGGACTAGGGGATGTCCGGACAGCCGGACTATCATCATCCGCCGGACTCCAAGACTACGAAGATAAAAGATTGAAGACTCCGTCCCGTGTCCGGATGGGACTTTCCTTGGCGTGGAAGGCAAGCTTGGCGATACGGATATCGTAGATCTCCTTCCATTGTAACCGACTACGTAACCCTAGCCCTCTCCGGTGTCTATATAAACCGGAGGGCTTAGTCCGTAGGACATAACCTCCATTACAACAATCATACCATAGGCTAGCTTCTAGGGTTTAGCCTCCTTGATCTCGTGGTAGATCCACTCTTGTACTACCCATATCATCAATATTAATCAAGAAGGACGTAGGGTTTTACCTCCATCAAGAGGGCCCGAACCTGTGTAAAACATCGTGTCCCTCGTCTCCTGTTACCATCCGCCTAGACGCACAGTTCGGGACCCCCTATCCGAGATCCGCCGGTTTTGACACCGACAGCCACCTTCAGGGACGCCTGGTGGCTTTCCTCCTGGTCAGCCAACCTCTTGGCCAGGCTGTCACGCTCCTGGGCCAAGGCATTGAGCTCACCCTCCTTGGTGCGAATGGCGGTCTGGGCGACACCCAGCTGCTGCCTCAAGTCGGCATTGGCCCCTGACAGCATGAAAAAAAAAGAAATTAAGAAAGAAGTCGGCAAGAAAGATCCGACCCGACTGCTCGGCAGTCGGCCCCAATCTCGGGGGCTACACCCAGTGGGTGCGCTGATGCGCCCCCACACGAGATGAAAGACAAAGACACTCATGCTGGCTCTCCGCCAGATCGGCGGCCCTCTTGTCTGCCTCCCGGACCTGGGAGTGGAGGGTAGCGGCGTGGAGGTTGTGGTAATCCTACAAACAGGACGAAGAAGCAAGCAAGGGAAAGTCAGTAAAACAAGTCTTCGAAGAAGTTCAAGCTGCACCTTTCGGCAGCGGCTCGGAACTCGGGGACTACACCAGTGGGTCTTGTTGCCGCCCCATGGAAAGAAATCAAGAACAAGAAAACTCACCCGAACGATCGCCCGTGTCACGAGAAACTCTTGGGTACATTGCTGCAGCGCGGTGGCTTGGGCCTGGAGCCAGCTGCGGACGTCTTGGGCCGCCAAGTTCATCGCAGCCGTCCCACTGCCTTGCGTCCACCCCGGCATGCTGGCGGTGGCCGACTCCAGTTCATGCGACAACGAGCTAGAGGCGGCCGCCCTCTGCTGATCCGGCTCTAAAGCCGCCCTCGCCGCACGTCGGCGAGCCGGCGACAAGACTACAAGATCCGCCTGCGCAGTCAGCTGCTCAAGCGGCACCTCAGGCTGGCCACCTTGGCCGGTCCCGGCCGACGGAGGCGGCACCACTCCTTCCTCCAGGACAATCACGTCGCCTTCCTCCCTCTCCGTCATTGGTGGGTCGCAGCTGATCTCCTCCGGCGGGGGTTGCGGGACGTCTGGGGTGCGGAGCGGAGGGGGATGACGAGCTGCGGAGGCTGGCCTCGCAGGGCCTCCGCCGTCTTCTCCGCGGTCTCGGCCTCCGCCCAGGCCCTGGTCGCCGCGTCGGCCTGCGCCTCGACTAACTACGCCATCGTCTCTAGGACCGGTTCGGTGGCAGCCGCCCTTCTCTCCTCCGCCTCCCGCTCCTCCCGCGTCTCCCGCGTGTTCCGCTCCATCGCCGCCTGAAGCTCGGCGCGGGGATTCACGCGACGGGAGCCCGCAGACCCTCCCGCTCCGCCGACTATGGAGGCGGCCGTAGTCCGTTCAAGAGTGAGCGGGGCCCTGTTTGACCAAACAGGAGGCAAGACCTAGAAGGACATCAACCAAAGAAAGAAAGATTGCGTAAAGACCAAATCTTGCGCGGAAACCGCCTGTGGCTGCTTTACCACCTTGCGGAAGCGGCCGCATTCGCAGCCGCCTCGTCCCGCTTTGTTGCCGCCGTGGGCACCTTAGGCCTCTTCGGTCGGCCGCCGAAGGGAGCCGGAGCCGCTCGGCGCTTCAGTACGCCACCTCGTGCGGCCGACCCACCAGATGCGCCGGCGCCTTGGGGGTCGGACGCCGGCTGGTGTTGTGGAGTGGGGTCGGTGTCGGTGTCAAAACCGGCGGATCTCGGGAAGGGGGTCCCGAACTGTGCGTTTAGGCGGATGGTAATAGGAGACAAGGGAAACGATGTTTTTACCCAGGTTCGGGCCCTCTCGATGGAGGTAAAACCCTACTCCTGCTTGATTGATATTGGTGATATGTGTAGTACAAGAGTGGATCTACCACGAGATCAAGGAGGCTAAACCCTAGAAGCTAGCCTATGGTATGATTGTTGTAATGGTTGTTAGATCCTCTGGGACTAAAACCCTCCGGATTATATAGACACCGGAGAGGGCTAGGGTTACACAGAGTCGGTTACAATGGTAGGAGATCTACATATCCGAATCGCTAAGCTTGCCTTCCACGCCAAGGAAAGTCCCATCCGGACACGGGACGAAGTCTTCAATCTTGTATCTTCATAGTCTTGGAGTCCGGCTATCTGGACACCCCCTAGTCCAGGACTCCCTCAGTAGCCCCCGAACCAGGCTTCAATGACGAGGGTCCAGCGCATATGTTGTATTCGGTGTTGCAAGGCAGGTTCTCCTTCAAATTCCATGTGCTTGCCGAATAGTGTCCGGCTCCCTTACACATGTTGCGCTCCTTGGCTTCCACACCCAATAATGGCCCTCTTCCACGTGTCGCATGAATGCGAAAAGCCAGGGTATCTTTTATATTTTACCCCCTAGCTGCGCAAATAATCTGCCTATAAGAGAGGCAAGAATCCGGATCCAAATCACACCATCCTCCTTCTGCAAGTACTCATCGGAGCTCTTCCGACCAAAAACCCATTCCATCATGGACCGTCGACGCGGCTCCTCCTCTCGCGCCCCCAGCCCTCTGCCGGGAGATTGAGGAGATGTTCGATTCCACACTGGCAGCTGGTGACGCCTGCGGAGGATATCTTCCTCTGCCTTGATGGTCCAGTTGAGCAGACTAGCCACCTACAAAGGTGGGAAGCAGCGGAGGCCACCCCTAGCCCCTCTAAAGGAGAGAGGGTGTGCCGTCCCCTATCTAATAAGGGGCTTGGATTTCCCGACATCTGCTCCTCTCAGGGCCACGGAGTTCTCACGGACTCCAGCTCCATCACCTCATGCCCGCATCTATTCTGCACATCGCGGGTTTCGTAGCTCTTTGCGAGCTATTCCTGGGCATCGAGCCCCATTTTGCGCTGTGGAAGAGGCTATTCTGCCTCGTACCCCGTTCTTACAAGGGGTCAATATATCAAGTGGGCGGTGCCGAAATATGGCGCATCGCCGGGACCGGATATCCATCCGGAACCCCAAAGAAGGCGTCCGAATACTGGCCTTCAGAATTGTTTTATGTAGAAGATGCTCCACTGCTGGACCCATTTCGGATCAGCCTCCCGGAGTTCAGCAAGGCTCCTCTGAAGAAACGCCTAAGTTGGCGCCCGCGGAGCCCTCAACTGGAGGAAGACAAGAGCGTCCTTTATTTGATGGGCGGATAAGGTTCTTTGGCCCATTCGGATTGACCATGATTGGAGTCATGGCCACGTGCATCATCTTGACAAGGAAGGTAAGTAACACCTTATTAAAGTTGACTTTTCTAAAAAGGATTTTGTTGCAAAAATAACAGAATAACATGGGTATTGCAGGGGCTACTTAACGAGGTATACCTCAAGGAGGCGGTGTCCGGGTCGAACGCACGCGGCCGGAACTAATCGGAGCGAGAGAAGCAGAGGCGCGGGTGGCGGAGGTGCGGCAAGAGCTCCAGTGCTCGTGGAAAACACGAGGGTTTGAGCGACTCAAGACTCGAGAGTCTGAGCCTGTTCCCGCCTGAGAGTGCCAAAGCCGCAGGGCCGAGGCCCAAAAGGCCCTCCAGAAATCGAGGCGAAGAAGATAGCGCGATAAGGCATCATTCTTCATGCAAGCAAGCATGTAAAAGTGAATTACCGGCTACTTACCCGACCGGAGCTTCCAGAGCTGCCCGCAGATCTGCCCCAGAGCGTGTCTGGCGTCAGCCGCATTCTAGGTATGAGAGGCAGATCAACGGAGAAGGTGTTCTCGTCTCGATACCGAGGCCGACATCCAAGGTTCTCGAGCGACCAATTGGGGCCGGTCGAGCTCCACAAGGTGGCCGAATAGGCCATGAAGGGACTCAGTCCGGCCCATTGGGCAGGATGCTTGGGAGCTACTGGTCCGGTGCGTACTGCTGGTGGACGCCTTATCCATGGGTTGACGCTATCAAGCACTCCTACCGATGAAGGGCCCATCGGCCCTTGCCCGCCAAGGCAATGGGCAAGATGGACGTTGAGGGAGTCTCGACTAGGGGTGTCCGGATAGCCGGACTATCATCACTCGCCGCACTCCAAGACTATGAAGATACAAGATTGAAGACTTCGCCCCATGTCCGGATGGACTTTTCTTTACGTGGAAGGCAAGCTGGCGATACGGATATGTAGATCTCCTACCATTGTAACCGACTGGTAACCCTAGCCTCCGTGTCTATATAAACCGGAGGGTTTTAGTCCGAGGACCAACAACCATTACAACAATCATACCATAGGCTAGCATCTAGGTTTAGCCTCCTTGATCTCATGGTAGATCCACTTTGTACTACCCATATCATCAATATCAATCAAGCAGAGTAGGGTTTACCTCCTTCGAGGGCCCAACCCGGTAAAACATCGTCCCTTGTCTCGTTACCATCTGCCTAGACGATAGTTCGGGACCCCTACCCGAGATCCACCGGACAATCGACATTGTGCTTTCATTGAGAGTTCCTCCGTGTCGCCACCGATAGGCTTGATGGCTTCTCCAATCAACAACAACGCAGTCCAGTGGTGAGAATTTTCTCCCGACAGATCTTCGTGGTTCGGCCGGCGGCACTACAGGCCAATTCGCTGGTCATCTGGAGCGATCGAAGCCGCCTCTTGGCCATCGTCAGATTTGGAAGTTTAAACTTCACGGCCGACATCCATGGAGACTTCATCTTCGGCGGATTTGAGCCACAGCTACGTGCCGACCGTCACGATATGATTTAGCCTGCCGCCGACTGTACCTGAGGCCGCGACACGGTCCGATCCGACCTATAGTTCGAGCCGACCGCCAGACGAGGATGTGGCTGGACACCGCCGGAGCTGCAATCTCACGGCGACGGAGCCAAATCGACCTGCCCCTGCAAAGCTTGGTGACCGGTGTCGACCAACCTCCACCGCCCCCGCCAACCGAATTCGACACGATCATGGAGTTCACCGCTGCGGCATCTTTCAGACTCACCCTTGGCTACATCTTGAATTCGCTAAAGTGTCTCTCGTTATCGAGAGCCCTGGCCGGATTCTGTCGATGGTTGGGATGCGGACGACTAAGAGATTCAAGGCCCACCCACCACCCACTTTGTAGCCACCGCCGACCATCTAACCGACATGTTAGACTACGACCAAGACATCGATGGTATGGACGACGATGCCGGAGACGATCAAGAACCAAAGGTCACGGGCAAACCGGAAGACCACCTTGTCATATGACATATACATGGTGGACATCCCGGCGACAGAACGGGCGAAGAAGCAGCGGAGGCAGGTTCCCCAAGAAACAGCCAAGCGCCGACGCTGGCGCCATTTAAATCCCGCCACAAGAAGAATGGAGATTCCGCACCGGAGATAATAACACCCCAGAGAGTGCCGAGGACAACCCAATCCAGCAAGATTCAGCGCAGGAGGATGCGAAGCCAGCCCCTCACGAGAGAGCGACAGCGTAATCTGCCGTGACAGAGGATCTCATCGAACAAGAGCTGCCAAACGAAAGCATGGCCACGGCAAACAGCCTAAAGAAAAGCAGCAACAGCTTCAAGCTGATCAAGATCTCCTAGTCGATGAGATGGATGAAGTCCTCGACGTCAAGAGTACGAATCAACGCCTCCAAAGCTACCCAAACGCAAGCTGCTCCTCCGGGAGAGGAGGAGGCATATAAACTTCATCACCAGCACAATACTAGGACCGACCACCTCATGGCCGCGACAGAGAGGCATCTAGGCCTCCTCACGTAACCGCACTTCAGCACCGCCAAAAGCAAGCCACGGGGAATGCTACGGACTTGTGGATATATTGAGGACAAGGCAAGACAATCCGATCTATTCACGGATCACGTGGGCGCCGACCCACGATTTAATCACCGCCGCTACCGATACAAGAACTCGCCAGGCCGAACACAAGCATGCTTTCTTTGAGCTACGCCGTGATATGTCTCAATATAGAGGCGCCACACACCCACTATGCTTCATGATGAAGTAATGGATGATCAAATCCTCAAGGGTTTAAACCGCGAACATTGAATCCTATGATGGCACAACAGACCCCTACGGTTGGATCAAGATTATCTCCTTCATATCCATATGGCGGCGCGACGATCTCCACGCCATCAAATATCTCCCACTCAAGCTTAAAGGACCAGCTCGCATTGGCTTAACAACTTGCCCGCAGAGTCAATTGGTGTTAGAGGACCCGGTCGCATTCTCGACAACTCTGTGGCACATATATGCACTCACCGACTACTGACCTAAGCCACATAATTCAGCAGCCAAATGAATCGCCGATAGTTCTCGACACGTTCCTAACAAAGAAAATCAAATCGCCGATCGTCCGGATGCAAAGGCCTTCAAAGATAACATCCGCGACGAGTGCTTGGCCCGCACCTAGGACAGAAAAGCCGAACCATGGCAACCTCATCATCACTCATGACCCGCTTCAGGGGAGGACAGCTGGCTAGCTCCAAGAAGCATAAACCTCAAGAAAAATGCCGCAGTCCGGACACTAAGGACCACAATGGCAGGTCGCGCCGAACAAAACAAACGCGGGCGTTAACGATAATAATGAGGATACGGCAATAACGCCGATTCAGAGGCTCTAAACCGTCAGCGGAAGAAGCCATTCAAAGAACCACTCCGTCCGCCCAATTTGGACCGAATACTGACCGCCTTTAAGCGATACATGGCACTCCAAAAGCCAGCTAACCACACCAACAGGATATTCAAGCAGCAGCAAGCTTAATCGAAAAACAATGACAAGGGGCTATAGCAATGACAAGGAGGAGACCCGCCGTAATAGTAGAGGATGAAGGGTTTCACAAGTGCGGACGGTAAACATGATATACGCAACCCACATACCCAAAAGGGAGCGGAAGCGGCACTTAGGACGATATGCGAGCGGAGCCGCCGCCTAAGTTCAATCCATGGTCCTCTCACCATCACTTTTGAGCGGCGACGACCCAACCCGTATCCTCCTTACGCGGATTCGCCGCATTGGTTTTAGACCCAATCGCCGATGGATTTCACACTAGAGTCCTCGATGGATTCGGCGGCAAGAGTCAACCTGCTTTATCAGATACAGGCGCCTATATGGGCATAGAACCTCAAGGATTATACCTACAAAGACGCCTTCAAAGGTGTCATACCAGGTGTGGAGGCTAATTGTGCTCACACCGGAAGTGGTCTTCGATCCCTGATAATTTCAAAGCGAGGAGTTAATCTTCTATATAGTCCCGCTCCAAGAGGGCTATCAACGCTCGCCGAACTAACCGCTGCTGTAAAGTTCAACGCGTGCCAGATGCATACCAAGCTCAAGATGCCAGCCCCTGAGTCATCAAAGTCAATAGAAATACTGAACGCTCCTCCAACGGAGGAACACAATGCTCTCGCAGTAGTACAGAGCAGCCCTTAAGGCACTTTTCGTCCGGCGCATATCGCATCGACACGCCAAACGCTACCGAGTAACATCAATCAAGACCACCGCACGCCCGAGCACGCAGTAGCAATGCGTCCCTAACCCCGCCCTTGCATGATTGTAAGACCAGCCTTCGCACATCATTACGCCTCGAGATACCATGGGCATAGGAGGAGGGGCACGACCATGACAGCCTTGAGTGTGCTCAACCACACCAGGGCCTTAAGTGTGTCGCTTTTATTTTCCTTTTTTTCTTTTTATCCACAGACGACTACATCAGAGACCCTGTCCCGGGCGAACTCCGAACTCACGATGCAACAGCTGTGGAAGGACAAAGGCTACTACTTAACACTCGTGTGGTCTCCATTATGAGCATTAAATATGTTAAATACACCAGTCCACGCCTACCTCGGAGGGGACATGTTTAATAGTCCAATCTCTGCCTAACGCGACTATTTGTATCGCTTTTGCACTCGTGGCAGAATTCCTTGAATTAACAATGCATCACTTTTTATAATTGCATTACTTTTCTTATATAGGTTCATTTATGACATCTTCCATCCATACACCTGCACGGGCCAATACACCAGGCTTATGTTCCCGTATTATGGTGTGATAAGTCCAACACTTTCACAAGTGCGCGCACCTCGAACTTGTAGCATTATATGCATCGGGTTCAATCATGTCTTGGGTCAATAGTTGGGTTTTCCGGTTCTATGTTTTGGTACCTTACGCCCCGCCCTTCTAAGGTAGCACCGGGAGAACCACCGCGATTGCGCCAAGCTGAGCTGGGCGACGTGGAGAAAGCAAACCGATCACCATGATAAGGCGAGAGCTGGTCGCTGCCGAGAGGTCTTTTCGAGTCCCTAAAGACTTATGCTTAGAGCGAGGAACCGCTGTGTCCGCCAGTGATAGCGCCTAATCTCGGGTCTTCCTAACACTAGGGCTTCACCAAATTTAAAGATATAAAATTCTATGGCTAGAGGAGGTGTTCACATTATAAGTCCGGCTGCTTTGTTCGCTGTGTTGAGCTTCCCTAGATGGACCCAAAACGGGAACAAGAGCACTCAAGTTTATCCCTAACACGCCAAAGACGGTGGCATGGGGGGGTCGAGGCCGACTAAGGAGTCCTCGACTAGGGGTGTCCGACAGCCGGACTATCAATATCCTGACTCCCTGCATTCAAGGAAGATTGAAGATCTGCTCGTCCCGGAAGGTACTTTTCTTGGCGTGAAGGCAAGCTTGGCAATACGGATATGTAGATTCCTACCATTGTAACCGACTCAGGTAACCCTAGCCTCTTCGGTGTCTATATAAACCGAGGGCTTTAGTCCGTGAGGGACACAACATTACATCTCAACAATCATACCATAGGCTAGCTTCTAGGGTTTAGCCCTTGATCTCGTGGTAGATCTACTCTGTACTACCCATATCATCAATATTAATCAAGCAGACGAGGGTATTACCTCCATCGAGAGGGCCTCAACCTGTAAAAACATTGTGTCCTCGCCTCCTGTTACCATCCGCCTAGACGCCGCCGGACCCCTACCCGAGATCTGCCGGTTTTGACACCGACATTGGTGTCATTGAGAGTTCCTCCTGTCATCACCGATAGGCTCGATGGCATCTTCAACCTTCAACGCTGTCCTGTGGTGAGACTTTTCTCCCGTGCATCTTCAGATTCGGGCGGCTTTGTACCGCAACAATTCTTGGTCATCCGAGCAGATCAAAAGTTACGCCCGTCCGCCAGTCAGATTCGAAGTTTAAACTTCACGGCCGATGGTCAAGGAGACTTGATCTTCGACGACTCGAGCCATTAGCCAAACGCTACCAGACCGCGACGATGGGCATGATCTAGCTCTACCGCCGAGCAGTGCTTTTGGTGGTCGTGACCCAACCGCTGCTCCGGCCAGTCCGGAGCCGATTGCCCACGACGAGAACCGTAGATAGACGCCGCCGGGGCTTCAACATTCGGCATATGGAGCCGTCACCAGTCTCGCCCGGCTCGTGATCTCGAGGCGCCGACTCATCGCCGACTCCGGAGCCCCGCGCCTCGCCAATCAAGCCGGATTGGGCGCCTATGGAATTCACCGCCAGGACATCTTTCAAAGACTCTCTTTTTTGGCGATATCTTGATTCTTCAAGCATCTCGCTATCGAGAATCTCGGCTGACTATGTGCCAGGACGTGTTGGAGTTCTGACGACCAAGAAATTCAGAGCCCACCCACCACCCACTTTGTAGCCACTGGTCGGTGTATAAAGTAGGGGGCACCAGTACCTCGAACTGTGCACGGGCAGTCAGCACGCAAGGTTTCAGCGGGCGCTTCCTGCAAGGCCTCCACCACTCTTTTGCACCGCCATTCAAGAACAAAGTACTAGCTAAGAACATAAGGCGCCCGCAAGAGGAGCTGGCTGGAGGGCTAACCAGGCATCACCAGGAAATTGCGGCGCCGCAAGGCCCGTGGTCGGCGCTTGCCGGCACAACAAAAAAGGATCTGCGGTACAAGCACGCGCCACGGCAAGCTCGCCACCCAACTCCAAAGACACCCAAAGGACGCCATCATCACCCAAGGGCACGGCGCAGACACTACGAACCATGCGGAGCGAGGTGGCAAACGGAGCGACAGAGGCGCCATTGTGGCAACCGGAGGTTCACTTAACGGTCACCTCATACACCGTTACGACCGGACGGGCATTTAATGCCCTTGTCCCCGCCACGAGTTAGGTAGGGACACCGGCAGCAATCTGCACCAACCTGGCGCTTACATTTTACCCCCTCTTCCCACGCTGCCACCGGGGTACCCCTTCAGACTATAAAAGGGAGGCCCATGCACGAGAAGGGTTCTGGCCATTCGGTCCCGCCGATCAGCTCGGCTTTCTTTCTTCATACATGCGCACTCGAGGTGAGCTGGCGAACTATGTCGCAGGGAAAACTGCTCCGCGCCATACCATAAAGAATGGTGTGAATTAGTACGGTTTGAGCGTGGTCCGCAGCTCCCCTGCAGTATGGAGTCAAGCTCCTCTATCCAAAGGCTCGTTAGATTCCTCAGAAGGACCGCATTAGTCTGGGCTTAATGCCGCCATTATCGACCTTTTGCTCGCTTAACTTGACCGTGGTTTGAGGATGATAGGCCGAAGCGTAATCATTTAATGCCCATATTTTTGCACCGTAGTTTGACCTCGCCGGGCCGTGGAAGTTCGTGCCATTATCGTAATGATGCTATGGGGACGCCATAACGTGTACTACCCCGATATGAAGTCTATCATATCCGGATCGCCGCTTTAACTGGCTTGGCCTCTATCCATTTGGTGAATTTGTCCACCATGACCATAGGTACTTTTGCTTGTCGGTTCCCCTTTAAGGGGTCCAACCATGTCAAGCTCCCCTGCATCATGAACGCCAGGTAATGGGTATAGTTTTGAGGAGGTGGTGGCATATGGCTCGATTAGCAAAGAGCCGACAACCGACGATTTTGACTAAGTCCTGAGATCCGCCCGCCGCCGGGCCAATAAAAATCCTGTATGGAAGGCCTTACTCCAAGGGTCTGGCTGCAGCAGGAAGTCCGCCTAGTCCGTGAATTTCAATGAAGATTTCGCCTCTTCCTCTTCGGAGATGCACCTTGAAGGACTGGTTGTGCTTTTCTTATAAAGTTCTCCTCATGGACATTGTAGGCTTTAGATCACGGAACTATGCAGTGGGCCTCATTTTTGGTTCGGAAGTTCCTGCCAATTAAGTAGGCTGGAATGGTTCTCGCCCACGGGCAATTACCGCCATTATTTCATGGGCTGAAGGTAAGTTATTTCATCGCTGAACCACCGATTATGCCGCTTTGTTCGTGTTGGGCGCGGTTGTTTCCGGATTGTTATTTTACTTCTTCCCATAGTAATGATGGCTTAAAGAGTTGTTCCAGAAGATGTTTGAGGGACAGCGTCGCTGCCAGGCCGATATGCAACACGAGGGCTGCTTGGTTATTATCCCTGCCACGGGTGGAATTCGAGTCCTTGAACCGAATGACATTTTAGGACAGCGTTACGATAGGTGCCACTTTCGATCCTTTGCGCCAAAGTCTCCATTTACTTGGGATATTGCAAGGTTTGAATCACGACACCTCTAGCGTTGATACCTATGGAGATTGCCATCCGGAGACTCGTAGGAGGGCCTCAGATTCGCTGCATTGTTGGAGTCCGTGGTACATTATCCGGCACGTATTGATCGGCTCCGCTGGGGACGCCAAGACGCCAGCCCCTAAGCCGCCAACATTTTGGATCCGCCAAAATGCATAATCCAATTGAGTATGCTACCGACTTTTAGGGAGTTCGCCGTCCATTCAGCAATGAAGTTAGCCAAGACTTGCGACTTATAGCTCGCCGAGGTTTATAAGTTATATCGAATGGTAAGAGCTCAATGGCCCATTTTGCAATCCTGCCCGTCTGTCATGTTGTTTATAATGTCGCTGAGGGGCACTTCGAGGTCAGCTATCGAACACTCTTGAAAGTAGTGTTGGAGCTCCGGATGCTATGAATACTGCTGACGCTATCTTTTGATAATGCGGTTCCGGACTTGGAGGAGCAGACAAGGATACGTAGTACACTGGTTTTGAAGAGGGAATTTATGCCCTTCGCTTCTTCGCTCGACGATGAACACCGCTGCTACAACTTGATGTGTTGCTCGATATATAATAACATTGGTTCGCTTCAGTTAGGCTAGCCAGAATTGCATTTGTCGCTAATATGGCTTTTATTTCTTCGAGTCCGCGTTGATGGCATCCGCCCACCTCAAGTTCGTGCTACGCCCGAGGAGGCGATAGAGGGCAATGCCTTTCTCCCAAACGGGAGATGAAGCGCCTTAGAGCCGCCACGCTAACCAAATAATTTTTGTATTTGTTTGAGGTCTTTGGAATATCCATCGTGATGTAGCTCAGATCTTGTCCGGGCTTGTTTCACCTCTACCGGATACAATGAAGCCCTGAGCTCGGGCTGGTATGCCGACGATTTTTCCCGATTCAAATTTAATGTCATATGCTCGGAGATTGTCGAATGTGTGCCTCAAATCGCCTACTAGAGTTTCGACATGTTTGGTTTTGACGACTACGCCATCTACGATGCCTCATCGCTTTTGCCGATCCGGTAGCCGCATACGTCCTAATCATGCGCCGATATGTTGTGTCGCCGCTTTTGAGTTTGAAGGGCATCGTTGGAAGGAATGGTCCGTATGGAGTAATGAATGTCGTTGTGCTTGGTCCGCCCGCCATCTTGATTTGATGGTAATGGAGTATGCAAGGAAGCACAATGAATCGCGTTTCGCAGTAGCATCGATTATTTGGTCGATGCGGGAAGGGGAAGATCCTTTGCAGGCCTTGTTGAGGTCTTTTAAAATCGCACATAGGTGCTGTGATTTGTCCTTCTTGGTACACATTATCAGGTTTGCTAGCCATCCGGATGTTTGATGAATCGGCGAATCCGCCCAGAGTTTGGCTAGCTCTTCCCATTGTCTGGGTTTTTGGTTCGGAAAATCGCCAAGAGCCTGCTTTGACTGGGCTTGAACTTTTAGGATGTTTAGGCTGTGTTCTGCCAATCATGGGATTCCTCGCATATCCAAGGGTGCAAAAGTAAGATGTCCCAATTTTCCCAAAGGAATTTCGCAGCGCATCTACATCAGGGTTCAACCGTGGCTCCGATGGAGGCCGTTTTGTTGGGTCCATTGATGGACCTGAAATTTTACTATTTCATCCGCTGGTTTAAAGGAGGTGGACTGGATCTCTTTGGAGTATCACATCATCCCTATTCACCGAGAGCGCAAAGACGGTGAGTTCCTCCGCTGCTAGGGCTTCGGATAGTGCCTCCGTGGCTAGTGCGGCTGTCTTGTTTTCGCGCAGAGTGTCAGGTCCGAATAATCGATTTAGATTGATTATTCCGCCGGGCCCGTGCATCTTAAGCTTCATGTACCCGTAATGGGGTATGGCTTGAAAATTGTGAATGCCTCTCGTCTCTAATATAGCGGATATCCGCCATCGAATGGGGCCACTTGGAACGTGACTCTTCGACTCAGAATTGTCCCATGAGCCAACACCACATCAAGTGTATTTTTCCCTGCGAAGCATGCTTCGCCAGGGATTATTCCTCAAAGGTTGTGCTGTCACCATGCGCTCTAGTCTATTTCCATTTTTGAAGAGCCGTAGATGAGGTTTAACTGCCGCCATCCATGAGTACCTTGGTAAGATGAAAGCCGCCCACTATTGACTGAGGACCAATGCGGCTGGTGCTCTGGTTGTTCGAATTTAGGTTCGCCACCGGCATTGAAGGTGATGGCCGTGTCGCCCATGGATTTGTTGTTGCTACTTGGTACACTTCGCAGGTTGCGGATTGTTCTGCTTCCGTGATATTATTTGATGCTAAAGTCTCAAGACTATCGACACCGCATCGGGTACTATTAGAGTGGTTCTTCGGGTTAGAAGCCGCCACTTTGGCCACCGCCGCAAAGAGATCCAACATGCTCGGCTATGTGTTGGAGTGGCCCTCAGATCGTGAATTTTACTGGTCCGGCCGAGCCACCCTCCAAAGACGGTTCCGCGTCTTTGTGGGTTTTTGCTTTTTGTTTTTAAATTCGTGCCTGAGTATGATGCACCCTTTGTTTCGACTAGGTTGTATTCGAGCCGACTGTCCCAAAACTTAGTTTTCTTCCCGAAACTTCCATGCACAGTAATTATGCATTATGACACCAGGTCGGCGAATCGTGTAATTTCACGACGACTCATGCTCAAGATTCCTTTGTCCGCAATTATTGGCAGAAAAATTGAAATTGCGCTTTCCTCATGGCAGTCTTTTATCATGTCCATAACCAGGAGGAATCTGGCCCAGTAATGATGTAGTGTTTCAGCGGGCTCTTGCCGGATTTGAGATAGATCGCATATGTTTGGGTGGGTGGGTGGAATTGAGTTCGGAATCCTACCCATCTCGAGGCTCAAGGGCCGGAAAGTTTCCAAATTTGGAAGCTTGGATTGCTGGACGTTGTCCAACGAGTCTGGTTCGATGTCTGACTTTATGTTCAGTGCTTGATCGACGATCGTCCCTCCGTGGAAATCTGGCATGGAGGGTTTGGGAGTCCGGACATAATTAGTTTTCAATGTAGAAGAAGAATTGCCGCGTTGTTCCTCTACCACAGCAACGTGGTGGGTAACCCGGGAGAGATCTCTCGGGGACGTTTTAGGCCCAATCTGATTGTAGTCTCGTAGCGAGTCCTGGGGAGGGAGCAGTATCCAAGAGCCTCATACGGACAAGAGCTCTATTGATCCAACCGCCGCAAATTCGAAGGACGGAAGATTGCTTTGACGACCCGAGAGGTCATTGTCGAAGCGTACGTAACAGCGGCCGCGAGAAACCACCTAGCCGATAGTTTGGCCGGGTGCAGGGCCTTTGAGGCGATACCGCCTTTAAAGACGGAAGAGGCATCCTTCCCGATTAAGCACGGCACGGAGGAACTTCAATGAAAGCACCAATGTCGGTGTCAAAACCGCGGATCTCGGTAGGGGGTCCCAACCGCGCCTAGGCGATGGTAACGAGACAAGGGACACGATGTTTTTACCCAGTTCGGGCCTCTCGATGGAGGTAAAACCCTTACTCCTGTTTGATTGATATCGATGATAAGGGTACAAGAGTGGATCTACCACGAGATCAAGGAGGCTAAACCCTAGAAGCTAGCCTGTGGTATGATTGTTGTAATGGTTGTTCGCCCCACGACTAAAAAACCCCACGGCTTATATAGACACGAGAGGGCTAGGGCCACAAGTGGTTACATTGGTAGGAGATCTACATATCCAGACGCCAAGCTTGCCTTCCACGCCAAGGAAAGTCCCATCCGACACGGGACGAAGTCTTCAATCTTGTATCTTCATAGTCTGGAGTCCGCCGATGATGATAGTCCGCTATCCTGACACCCCTTGTCCAGACTCCTCACCAGCTTCGGCCATCGTTAGACCACTGCCGGGCGGTGAGGCCGGAGCCGCCATTATCACCGCCGCCCCACGGCGCCCTCGTCTGTATGCGGCCGCCCCCAAGACGGGTATCGTCAGATCGCACCGCCGCGGGTCGGGGCTGCCCGCGTCCCTACGGAGGGTGAAGAAGGGGTTTCGATATGATAGACCGACCGTCAAGAGTCGGCTCGGAAAAGGATTCAGCAACAACAAAGAAAGAAACTTACTATTGGTGGTGGATTACGCAAGAGAATGGCGCCATGCCACACCGCTAATCCGCTTGAGCTTGCAAGCTATGGCGTAGTTCACCATATAAGACACCTCATCATGAGGCATCTCCCCGCCGAGCCGAAGCTTGGGTCAGCGGTCATCCGACAGATCAGATGAGGCCGCCTTGAGCGAAGGACCCGACGCCGACGCAGCAGCGATCAAGCCGCCCGCCAGCGTCCGACCGGATGAGCACCCAAAGTCGGGCGACGACGGCCCAAATGACGTCATGGATCTACCGGTAGACCAGGAAGCCGCCTCCCAGTAGCGGGCCGGCCACGTGAAGCCGCAAGTTGACGAGTCGCTGCCTGGGGCAACGCTTTACATAGAAGTAAGGAGCCACCGACCGGATCAGCGATTGAAGGGAAGGGGTTGTCAGCAGGACCTCTCATGGCAATGAAGGCGCCACACGGAGCTCGCACGCCGCCGTGACTCTTGCCGAGTTTGATTGAAAGAACTTCCACCCAGAGCTCGACGGGGAGGATCGCCAGGAAGCTCTCGCACAAAGAGATTTAAGGTTTACAGCAGCACCACCGCGGTTGGGGTGGTGCGGCCGAGCTGTAGAAGTCCAAGAACGCGCGGAAGAAGCCGCTGGAAGGGAGGCCGATGCCATGCATGTAGTGCGAGTAGAATATCACCCGCTCGCCTTCCTCCGACGCCGGCGAGATCTCCCTCGCTAGCGCGAGGCTAACATGCACAAGGTCCTCACTCGGCAGCCGCCACGTCTTCCGGAGAAACTCGATGTGGTCGTCGCGGATGGTGCAGCCATCCCAAGAGCTCGTCGAGCCAGTGAGCGCGACGACGGGAAGCACCCGGCGCGAGGCAGCAAGCCCGCAGCACGCCGGGAGGCGTATGATATGGCAGGGGCGCGACGGGATTCGCGCCAAGCAGGCGGAAGAAGAAGGAGGCAGGTTGTGGGATTAACTGCGCCCACTATCCCACGCCAGGATTATCGCGCTTGACGGTTAGTGGAACCGCCGCTGAAGACGCCGGTCGGTGGGCCACAAGATTCAACGACGGGCCGAGGCACGGAGTGGCGGGCTCTCTGCCTGCGCGGCTTGGTTTGGTGTCAAAACGGGCGGATCTCGGTAGGGGGTCCCAAATGTGCGCCTAGGCGGATGGTAACATGAGACAAGGGACACGATGTTTGTACCCTGGTTCGGACCCTCACGGTAGAGGTAAAATCCTAGTCCTGCTTGATTGATATTGATGATATGGGTAGTACAAGAGTAGATCTACCACGAGATCAAGGAGGCTAAACCCAGAAGCCAGTCTATGGTATGATTGTTGTTCGCCCTATGGACTAAAACCTCCGTTTATATAGACACCGAGAGGGCTAGGGTTACACAGAGTCGGTTATAAGGGTAGGAGATCTACAGACAGTATGCCAAGCTTGCCTTCCACGCCAAGGAAAGTCCCATCCGACATCGGGACGGTCTTCAATCTTGTATCTTCATAGTCTTGGAGTCCGCCAATGATGATGTCTGCTATCCGACACCCCTAGTCCAGACTCCTCAAGAGCTCCCCGAACCAGGCTTCAATGACGACGAAGGTCCGCCGGGCAGTATATTGTTTTCGCATTGCATATGGTTCCTCCTCCGAATAATCTATAAAAGATTTTGAACACTGTGATAGTGTCCGCTCGCAAAATAAATTCCACATACCACAGAGAGAGAATAATATTTACACAAGTTCAATCACGACGATTTCGTGGCATGACATAACACCACGCCAAGCCTTTTACTCAATCGCTTTTATTGTTCCACCTCACGAAGTTTAGAGAAGTGGTTTCCTGGCACGCCTTTGTCACAAGAGAGATCGTGGTCCCTTATTCCGTAATCCTCATCAATATGGACATGGTAACCCAACCGCCAAAGGATTGCGCGCTGGGAGATAAGCGAGTTTTACTGGCTGGTGGGGACGCCAGAGTCGCCCATATATAAGGGGATAAAGATCCACCTTTACCTACACCTTCTTCCTCCTTAGCTTATCCATCTCACAAGACACGGCTCCAAAGACCTAAGTCCGCACATCTCACCTCAACGCTCTCCAACCATGTCCGGAGCGGAGGCAAGTGGATGGCGCCCTCCGCCACGGAGGTGGGCATATCAAGAGCTGCGCAAGGCCGATATTTGTCCAGCGATATCGCTCTAACCGCTCACCGACGAGGGTAGCTCTGCCTCACCTCGGACCCATGAGAGGGTGGTATTCTTCCCCATTTCCTCCGTGGACGGGCTTCACTCCACCCCTTGTCCGGCTGCTCATGTTCTACTATGGCCTGGATTTCCATGATCTGGCCCCAAATTTTATCCTCAACATCTAGGCGCTTATCGTCAGAAGCGTAGTCCTTCTCGCATCCACCCCACTTCTGCCTGCTAAAGACCTTCAATGTCAAGTCAAGGTAGGGCGGCAGCTGCCAGAGTGCGGAGGCGCCCATGGTGGGCAAGACGCCCAACGCCACCGAAGCCGCGCTCAGGAAACCATCAAGGTGGCAATCGGGTGGTTCTACATCACCGAGCCATGTGACCCGAATGGGCAGCGCCCCGACTGATATGGCATCCCCACGCAGCTCACCTCCGGAAAGAGAAGGGCCTGCTAGGGGCGATCTTCGAGGAGTCGACCAGACTCCAATCCTGCCTCCAACCCTGGTGACAACAACTCAAGCTTGTCAAGTGGTCCGTGCTGCTCATCCGCCGGATTCTCCTGCGTACAACAAAGTGATTTCAACCTCGGGGAGTTCGATCCGGGACAAAGACCGCACCTTGAGGGTGTTCATACGCCGAGGCCCCCATCCGCTACCAAGATCGCGATTCAGCCTCGCAGCGCCAAGCCGGTGAGGTAAGCTATTTATTCTTTACGGACACTTGCTTTCCATAGTTTAACTCTATGCGGGATCTAAAACTCCCATTACCTTTGACAGGCTTGGCAGAAGACATCCGGGCAGGTTAACGCCTGCCTCTGCGGGCTCAAGACCCAGCAGACGCCCATTTGACAGGTTATCGTCCCGGCACCTTCCATGGTGCCGGAGAAGAAGGTTAAGAAGAAGGCCACGAACCCGGAGTAGTTCCCGGGCCAGGTAAAGAGTCGACCTCATCGTCCGGACGACTCGAGGCGGACTCCTCACTCAACAAGATGAGGAGGAGAAGAAGAGCCCCCAGCGGGGGAGAGAAGAGGAAGGCTTCCCCAACGGGGAGGCCGAAGGGTCCAAGAAGGAAGGACCTTCTCCGGACTGTTCCACCAATGCCGACGACGGTGAAGAGGAGGGCCTCGAGGGCCAAGCCCCTGGCGAGATTGTAAGTATCTGGATTCCGAATAACTATGTTTTTCCTTTCGTCGCATAGTGTCTTCTAACACCGAATACAACCATGTAGTTCGCCTGCGGATTATCTCCTCTTTGTCGAGCGGGTCCCCGGGTTCGCCGTGAATAGCGCCACTTCCTCACGCCTCCCTCTCGTGACGCAGACGACGCTGAGTCCGGGTCCCAGAGGGGACCGGCCAGGAGGAGTTGGCCCCGGAGGTGCCGCAGGGCAACCTCCCAGACTTTGGGCCGACTCCTCATGGAACTCCTTGGTGTTCCGGGAGTCCGGCATGCCCTTCAGAAGAAGGGTGAGACGGTGACGCCGTGACCTCCGGCCCAACCGAGGTGCCTGATAACTTGTTGGAGGTGGCCAATGGCGTCATCAGTGAACACCGACTCTACGAGTGTGGTGATTCAGAAGTTCACCGCCAAGAGCGGGCTGGCTGAAGCTCTACACCACCTCTAACAAAGCTTTGAGGTAAGGGTTTCAAGATATGCAAAAATAGTACCAAGATAGATAGCCCCGATGTTTCAGTCTTGTTCGAATGAAAAGCCGAACCGAGGATCTAAAAGATGTATGCAGGAGTCTAACACAAATATGTCAATATGGGAATGCAGGCTGCTGACCTCTCTGCAGCACGACCACGGAGGTCAATGCCTTGAAGGAGAGTGCCTCGAGCTGTCCGAGCGAGCCGCCGTGCAAGAAGCAGCTCGAGGACAAGGAAGGTAAGTAACACCTTATTAAAGTTGACTTTTCTAAAAAGGATTTTGTTGCAAAAATAACAGAATAACATGGGTATTGCAGGGGCTACTTAACGAGGTATACCTCAAGGAGGCGGTGTCCGGGTCGAACGCACGCGGCCGGAACTAATCGGAGCGAGAGAAGCAGAGGCGCGGGTGGCGGAGGTGCGGCAAGAGCTCCAGTGCTCGTGGAAAACACGAGGGTTTGAGCGACTCAAGACTCGAGAGTCTGAGCCTGTTCCCGCCTGAGAGTGCCAAAGCCGCAGGGCCGAGGCCCAAAAGGCCCTCCAGAAATCGAGGCGAAGAAGATAGCGCGATAAGGCATCATTCTTCATGCAAGCAAGCATGTAAAAGTGAATTACCGGCTACTTACCCGACCGGAGCTTCCAGAGCTGCCCGCAGATCTGCCCCAGAGCGTGTCTGGCGTCAGCCGCATTCTAGGTATGAGAGGCAGATCAACGGAGAAGGTGTTCTCGTCTCGATACCGAGGCCGACATCCAAGGTTCTCGAGCGACCAATTGGGGCCGGTCGAGCTCCACAAGGTGGCCGAATAGGCCATGAAGGGACTCAGTCCGGCCCATTGGGCAGGATGCTTGGGAGCTACTGGTCCGGTGCGTACTGCTGGTGGACGCCTTATCCATGGGTTGACGCTATCAAGCACTCCTACCGATGAAGGGCCCATCGGCCCTTGCCCGCCAAGGCAATGGGCAAGATGGACGTTGAGGGAGTCTCGACTAGGGGTGTCCGGATAGCCGGACTATCATCACTCGCCGCACTCCAAGACTATGAAGATACAAGATTGAAGACTTCGCCCCATGTCCGGATGGACTTTTCTTTACGTGGAAGGCAAGCTGGCGATACGGATATGTAGATCTCCTACCATTGTAACCGACTGGTAACCCTAGCCTCCGTGTCTATATAAACCGGAGGGTTTTAGTCCGAGGACCAACAACCATTACAACAATCATACCATAGGCTAGCATCTAGGTTTAGCCTCCTTGATCTCATGGTAGATCCACTTTGTACTACCCATATCATCAATATCAATCAAGCAGAGTAGGGTTTACCTCCTTCGAGGGCCCAACCCGGTAAAACATCGTCCCTTGTCTCGTTACCATCTGCCTAGACGATAGTTCGGGACCCCTACCCGAGATCCACCGGACAATCGACATTGTGCTTTCATTGAGAGTTCCTCCGTGTCGCCACCGATAGGCTTGATGGCTTCTCCAATCAACAACAACGCAGTCCAGTGGTGAGAATTTTCTCCCGACAGATCTTCGTGGTTCGGCCGGCGGCACTACAGGCCAATTCGCTGGTCATCTGGAGCGATCGAAGCCGCCTCTTGGCCATCGTCAGATTTGGAAGTTTAAACTTCACGGCCGACATCCATGGAGACTTCATCTTCGGCGGATTTGAGCCACAGCTACGTGCCGACCGTCACGATATGATTTAGCCTGCCGCCGACTGTACCTGAGGCCGCGACACGGTCCGATCCGACCTATAGTTCGAGCCGACCGCCAGACGAGGATGTGGCTGGACACCGCCGGAGCTGCAATCTCACGGCGACGGAGCCAAATCGACCTGCCCCTGCAAAGCTTGGTGACCGGTGTCGACCAACCTCCACCGCCCCCGCCAACCGAATTCGACACGATCATGGAGTTCACCGCTGCGGCATCTTTCAGACTCACCCTTGGCTACATCTTGAATTCGCTAAAGTGTCTCTCGTTATCGAGAGCCCTGGCCGGATTCTGTCGATGGTTGGGATGCGGACGACTAAGAGATTCAAGGCCCACCCACCACCCACTTTGTAGCCACCGCCGACCATCTAACCGACATGTTAGACTACGACCAAGACATCGATGGTATGGACGACGATGCCGGAGACGATCAAGAACCAAAGGTCACGGGCAAACCGGAAGACCACCTTGTCATATGACATATACATGGTGGACATCCCGGCGACAGAACGGGCGAAGAAGCAGCGGAGGCAGGTTCCCCAAGAAACAGCCAAGCGCCGACGCTGGCGCCATTTAAATCCCGCCACAAGAAGAATGGAGATTCCGGCACCGGAGATAATAACACCCCAGAGAGTGCCGAGGACAACCCAATCCAGCAAGATTCAGCGCAGGAGGATGCAGAAGCCAGCCCTCACGAGAGAGCGACAGCGTAATCTGCCGTGACAGAGGATCTCATCGAACAAGAGCTGCCAAACGAAAGCATGGCCACGGCAAACAGCCTAAAGAAAAGCAGCAACAGCTTCAAGCTGATCAAGATCTCCTAGTCGATGAGATGGATGAAGTCCTCGACGTCAAGAGTACGAATCAACGCCTCCAAAGCTACCCAAACGCAAGCTGCTCCTCCGGGAGAGGAGGAGGCATATAAACTTCATCACCAGCACAATACTAGGACCGACCACCTCATGGCCGCGACAGAGAGGCATCTAGGCCTCCTCACGTAACCGCACTTCAGCACCGCCAAAAGCAAGCCACGGGGAATGCTACGGACTTGTGGATATATTGAGGACAAGGCAAGACAATCCGATCTATTCACGGATCACGTGGGCGCCGACCCACGATTTAATCACCGCCGCTACCGATACAAGAACTCGCCAGGCCGAACACAAGCATGCTTTCTTTGAGCTACGCCGTGATATGTCTCAATATAGAGGCGCCACACACCCACTATGCTTCATGATGAAGTAATGGATGATCAAATCCTCAAGGGTTTAAACCGCGAACATTGAATCCTATGATGGCACAACAGACCCCTACGGTTGGATCAAGATTATCTCCTTCATATCCATATGGCGGCGCGACGATCTCCACGCCATCAAATATCTCCCACTCAAGCTTAAAGGACCAGCTCGCATTGGCTTAACAACTTGCCCGCAGAGTCAATTGGTGTTAGAGGACCCGGTCGCATTCTCGACAACTCTGTGGCACATATATGCACTCACCGACTACTGACCTAAGCCACATAATTCAGCAGCCAAATGAATCGCCGATAGTTCTCGACACGTTCCTAACAAAGAAAATCAAATCGCCGATCGTCCGGATGCAAAGGCCTTCAAAGATAACATCCGCGACGAGTGCTTGGCCCGCACCTAGGACAGAAAAGCCGAACCATGGCAACCTCATCATCACTCATGACCCGCTTCAGGGGAGGACAGCTGGCTAGCTCCAAGAAGCATAAACCTCAAGAAAAATGCCGCAGTCCGGACACTAAGGACCACAATGGCAGGTCGCGCCGAACAAAACAAACGCGGGCGTTAACGATAATAATGAGGATACGGCAATAACGCCGATTCAGAGGCTCTAAACCGTCAGCGGAAGAAGCCATTCAAAGAACCACTCCGTCCGCCCAATTTGGACCGAATACTGACCGCCTTTAAGCGATACATGGCACTCCAAAAGCCAGCTAACCACACCAACAGGATATTCAAGCAGCAGCAAGCTTAATCGAAAAACAATGACAAGGGGCTATAGCAATGACAAGGAGGAGACCCGCCGTAATAGTAGAGGATGAAGGGTTTCACAAGTGCGGACGGTAAACATGATATACGCAACCCACATACCCAAAAGGGAGCGGAAGCGGCACTTAGGACGATATGCGAGCGGAGCCGCCGCCTAAGTTCAATCCATGGTCCTCTCACCATCACTTTTGAGCGGCGACGACCCAACCCGTATCCTCCTTACGCGGATTCGCCGCATTGGTTTTAGACCCAATCGCCGATGGATTTCACACTAGAGTCCTCGATGGATTCGGCGGCAAGAGTCAACCTGCTTTATCAGATACAGGCGCCTATATGGGCATAGAACCTCAAGGATTATACCTACAAAGACGCCTTCAAAGGTGTCATACCAGGTGTGGAGGCTAATTGTGCTCACACCGGAAGTGGTCTTCGATCCCTGATAATTTCAAAGCGAGGAGTTAATCTTCTATATAGTCCCGCTCCAAGAGGGCTATCAACGCTCGCCGAACTAACCGCTGCTGTAAAGTTCAACGCGTGCCAGATGCATACCAAGCTCAAGATGCCAGCCCCTGAGTCATCAAAGTCAATAGAAATACTGAACGCTCCTCCAACGGAGGAACACAATGCTCTCGCAGTAGTACAGAGCAGCCCTTAAGGCACTTTTCGTCCGGCGCATATCGCATCGACACGCCAAACGCTACCGAGTAACATCAATCAAGACCACCGCACGCCCGAGCACGCAGTAGCAATGCGTCCCTAACCCCGCCCTTGCATGATTGTAAGACCAGCCTTCGCACATCATTACGCCTCGAGATACCATGGGCATAGGAGGAGGGGCACGACCATGACAGCCTTGAGTGTGCTCAACCACACCAGGGCCTTAAGTGTGTCGCTTTTATTTTCCTTTTTTTCTTTTTATCCACAGACGACTACATCAGAGACCCTGTCCCGGGCGAACTCCGAACTCACGATGCAACAGCTGTGGAAGGACAAAGGCTACTACTTAACACTCGTGTGGTCTCCATTATGAGCATTAAATATGTTAAATACACCAGTCCACAGCCTACCCCTGGAGGGGGACATGTTTAATAGTCCAATCTCTTGCCTACCGCACTATTTGTATCGTTTTGCACTCGTGGCAGAATTCCTTGAATTAACAATGCATCACTTTTCGCTTATAATTGCATTACTTTTCTTATATAGGTTCATTTATGACATCTTCCATCCATACACCTGCACGGGCCAATACACCAGGCTTATGTTCCCGTATTATGGTGTGATAAGTCCAACACTTTCACAAGTGCGCGCACCTCGAACTTGTAGCATTATATGCATCGGGTTCAATCATGTCTTGGGTCAATAGTTGGGTTTTCCGGTTCTATGTTTTGGTACCTTACGCCCCGCCCTTCTAAGGTAGCACCGGGAGAACCACCGCGATTGCGCCAAGCTGAGCTGGGCGACGTGGAGAAAGCAAACCGATCACCATGATAAGGCGAGAGCTGGTCGCTGCCGAGAGGTCTTTTCGAGTCCCTAAAGACTTATGCTTAGAGCGAGGAACCGCTGTGTCCGCCAGTGATAGCGCCTAATCTCGGGTCTTCCTAACACTAGGGCTTCACCAAATTTAAAGATATAAAATTCTATGGCTAGAGGAGGTGTTCACATTATAAGTCCGGCTGCTTTGTTCGCTGTGTTGAGCTTCCCTAGATGGACCCAAAACGGGAACAAGAGCACTCAAGTTTATCCCTAACACGCCAAAGACGGTGGCATGGGGGGGTCGAGGCCGACTAAGGAGTCCTCGACTAGGGGTGTCCGACAGCCGGACTATCAATATCCTGACTCCCTGCATTCAAGGAAGATTGAAGATCTGCTCGTCCCGGAAGGTACTTTTCTTGGCGTGAAGGCAAGCTTGGCAATACGGATATGTAGATTCCTACCATTGTAACCGACTCAGGTAACCCTAGCCTCTTCGGTGTCTATATAAACCGAGGGCTTTAGTCCGTGAGGGACACAACATTACATCTCAACAATCATACCATAGGCTAGCTTCTAGGGTTTAGCCCTTGATCTCGTGGTAGATCTACTCTGTACTACCCATATCATCAATATTAATCAAGCAGACGAGGGTATTACCTCCATCGAGAGGGCCTCAACCTGTAAAAACATTGTGTCCTCGCCTCCTGTTACCATCCGCCTAGACGCCGCCGGACCCCTACCCGAGATCTGCCGGTTTTGACACCGACATTGGTGTCATTGAGAGTTCCTCCTGTCATCACCGATAGGCTCGATGGCATCTTCAACCTTCAACGCTGTCCTGTGGTGAGACTTTTCTCCCGTGCATCTTCAGATTCGGGCGGCTTTGTACCGCAACAATTCTTGGTCATCCGAGCAGATCAAAAGTTACGCCCGTCCGCCAGTCAGATTCGAAGTTTAAACTTCACGGCCGATGGTCAAGGAGACTTGATCTTCGACGACTCGAGCCATTAGCCAAACGCTACCAGACCGCGACGATGGGCATGATCTAGCTCTACCGCCGAGCAGTGCTTTTGGTGGTCGTGACCCAACCGCTGCTCCGGCCAGTCCGGAGCCGATTGCCCACGACGAGAACCGTAGATAGACGCCGCCGGGGCTTCAACATTCGGCATATGGAGCCGTCACCAGTCTCGCCCGGCTCGTGATCTCGAGGCGCCGACTCATCGCCGACTCCGGAGCCCCGCGCCTCGCCAATCAAGCCGGATTGGGCGCCTATGGAATTCACCGCCAGGACATCTTTCAAAGACTCTCTTTTTTGGCGATATCTTGATTCTTCAAGCATCTCGCTATCGAGAATCTCGGCTGACTATGTGCCAGGACGTGTTGGAGTTCTGACGACCAAGAAATTCAGAGCCCACCCACCACCCACTTTGTAGCCACTGGTCGGTGTATAAAGTAGGGGGCACCAGTACCTCGAACTGTGCACGGGCAGTCAGCACGCAAGGTTTCAGCGGGCGCTTCCTGCAAGGCCTCCACCACTCTTTTGCACCGCCATTCAAGAACAAAGTACTAGCTAAGAACATAAGGCGCCCGCAAGAGGAGCTGGCTGGAGGGCTAACCAGGCATCACCAGGAAATTGCGGCGCCGCAAGGCCCGTGGTCGGCGCTTGCCGGCACAACAAAAAAGGATCTGCGGTACAAGCACGCGCCACGGCAAGCTCGCCACCCAACTCCAAAGACACCCAAAGGACGCCATCATCACCCAAGGGCACGGCGCAGACACTACGAACCATGCGGAGCGAGGTGGCAAACGGAGCGACAGAGGCGCCATTGTGGCAACCGGAGGTTCACTTAACGGTCACCTCATACACCGTTACGACCGGACGGGCATTTAATGCCCTTGTCCCCGCCACGAGTTAGGTAGGGACACCGGCAGCAATCTGCACCAACCTGGCGCTTACATTTTACCCCCTCTTCCCACGCTGCCACCGGGGTACCCCTTCAGACTATAAAAGGGAGGCCCATGCACGAGAAGGGTTCTGGCCATTCGGCGGATTTGAGCCATTGTTAAGCGGCCGCGACACGATGGGCATGATTTAGCCCGCTACGGACTGTACTTTGAGGCCGCGACATCGGTCCGATCCGACCTATAGTTCGAGCCGATCACAGACGAGGATGTGGCCGGACACCGCCGAGCTGTAATTCTTACGGCGACGGAGCCATCGATCGACCTTCGGCCGCAGCTTATGACCCGAGGTGCCGACTCAACCTCCAATACCGCCAACCGAATTGGACATACCGATCATGGAGTTCACCGCTGTGGCATCTTTCAAGACTCACCCTTTGGCTACATCTTGAATTCGCTAAAGTGTCTCTCGTTATCGAGAGCCCTCGCCGGACTTGGGTCGATGGTTGGGATGCGGACGACGAAGAGATTCAAGGCCCACCCACCACCCACTTTGTAGCCACCGTCGACGATCTAACCGACATAGTTAGACTACGACCTCCAAGACATCGATGGTATGGACGATTTATGCCGAGACGATCAAGAACCAGGCCTACGGGCACCGGAAGACCACTTTGTCATATGACATATACATGGTGGACATCCCGGCGACGGAACGGCGAAGAAGCAGCGGAGGCAGTTCCCTAAGAAACAGCCCAAGTGCCGACGCTGGCGCCGCTTCTAAATCCCGCCACAAAGAAGAATGGAGATTCCGCACCGGAGATAATAACACCCCGCGAGAGTGCCGAGGACAACCCAATCCAGCAAGATTCAGCGCAGAGGATGCGGGCCAGCCTCACGAGAGCGACACAGCGACCTGCCGTGACAGAGGATCTCATCGAACAAGAGCTGCTTAAACGCAGGCTAATGGCCACGCAAACAGCCTAAAGAAAAGCAAAGAACATTTTAAGCTGATCAAGATCTCCTAGTCGACAGATGGACTCAAGTCCCGACGGTCAAGAGTACGAACTCGAACGCCTCCAAAAGCTACCTAAACGCAAGCTGCTCCTCCCCGACAGAGGAGGAGGCATATAAACCTTCATCACCAGCGACAATACGGGTAGACCACCACCTCATGGCCGCGACAGAGAGGCATCTAGGCCCTCCGCCGTAACCGCACTTCAGCACCGCCAAAAGCGTGAAGCCACGGGGAATGCGCTGACTTGCTGGATATATTGAGGACAAGGCAAGACAATCCAGATCTATTCACGGATCACGCATGCCCCATCTACCACGCATTTACGATTACCGCCGCATACGATATAAAGAACTCCGCCAGGCCAACACAACAGTAATGCTCTTTGAGCTACGCTGTGATATGTCTCAATATAGAGGCGCCACACACCCACTATGCTTCATGCATTTAAGTAATGGATGATCAAATCCTCAAGGGTTTAAACCCCAGAACATTGAATCCTATGATGGCACAACAGACCCCACGGTTTGGATCAAGATTATCTCCTTCATATCCATATGGCGCATGGCGACGATCTCCACGCCATCAAATATCTCCCACTCGCTTAAAGGACCAGCTCGGCATTGGCTTAACAACTTGCCCGCAGAGTCAATTGTGTTGGAGGACCTCGAAGCCGATTCCTCGACAACTTCCAGGCACATATATGCAACCACCAGACGCCATACGACCTAAGCCACATAATTCAGCAGCCAAATGAATCGCCGCATACAGTTCTGACACGGTTCTAACAAAGAAAAATCAAATCGCCGACCGTCCGATGCAAAGGCCTTCAAAGATAACATCCGCGACGTAGTGCTTGGCCCGCACCTAGGACAGAAAAGCCGAATCCATGGCAACCCTCACATCACTATGACCCGCTTCAGGCGGGGGAGGACACTGGCTAGCCCGCAAAGATAAACCTCAAAGAAAAATGCCGGCAACCGATACTAAGGACCACAATGGCAGGTCGCGCTTAAACAAAACAAACGCCGCGTTAACGGTGATAATAATGAGGATACGGCACAACGCCGGATTCAGAGGCTTTAAACCGTCGGCCGAAGAAGCCATTCAAAAGAACCACTCCCGTCCGGTCCAATTTGGACCGGTCACTGACCGCCTTGCCGACATACATGGCACTTCAAAAGCTAGCTAACCACACCAACAGGGATTGTTGGGTATAGCAGTGCAGGCAAGCTAATCGCCAAAACAATGACAAGGCTACATAGCAATGACAAGGAGGAGACCCGCCGAATAGTAGAGGATGTATGGGTTTCACAAGTGCGGACGGTAAACATGATATACGCAACCCACATACCCAAAAGGGAGCGGAAGGCACTTAGGACGATATGCGATGGAGCCGCCGCCGGTTCAATCCATGGTCCTCTCGTCCGATCACTTTTCGAGCGGGCGATCACCTCACCAGATCCTCCCACGGGCGGATTCGCCGCATTGGTTTTAGACCCAATCGCCGGCGGATTTCACCTCACTAGAGTCCTGATGGACGGCGCAGAGAGAATTCGAACCTCGCTTATCAGATACAAAGGCGCCATATGGGCATAGAACCCTCAAGGATTATAAACCTACAAAGACGACCTTCAAAGGTGTCATACCAGGTGTGGAGGCTAATTGTACAGCTCGCCACACCGAAGTGGTCTTCGGATCCCCGGATAATTTCCAAAGCGAGGAGTTAATCTTCGACATAGTCCTGCTCCGCGAAGGCTATCAACGCTCGCTTCGAACGAACTGCTATTATAAGTTCAACGCGTGCCGCATTATGCATACCTCAAGCTCAAGATGCCAGCCCCTCGAGTCATCAAAGTCAATAGAAATACTGAACGCCCTCCTAACGGAGGAACACACACGCTCCGCGCGTAAGTATACGAGCAGCCCTTTAAGGCACTTTCAAGTCCGGCAGCATCGACCGACACGCCAAACGCGCCCGAGTAACATCAATCAAGACCACCGCACGCCCGAGCACGCTGCCAGAAGTAATGCGGCCCCAACCCCGCCCTTGCATGATTGCAAGACTGTAGCTCTTCGCGACATCATTACGCCTCGAGATACCATGGGCATAGGAGGAGGCACGACCATGACAGCCCGGAGTGCTGCTCAACCACACCAGGGCTCCTAAGTGTGTCGCTTTTTTTATTTTCCTTTTTTTTCTTTTTATCCACAGACTCGCCATCAGAGACCCCGTCTGGGCGGCGAACTCCGCCAACTCACTTTATGCAACAGCCGGAAGGACAAAGGCTACTATTTAACACTCGTGGTCTCCATTATGAGCATTAAATATGTTAAATACACCACCACAGCCTCTACCCCGAGAGGGGGACATGTTTAATAGTCCAATCTCTTGCCTACCGACACTATTTGTATCGCTTTTGCACTCGTAGGGTAATTCCTGAATTAACAATGCATCACTTTTTTCGCTTATAATTGCATTACTTTTTCTTATATAGGTTCATTTATGACATCTTCCATCCATACACTGGGTACGGCCAATACACCAGGGGCTTATGTTCCTCAGATTATGGTGTGATAAGTCCAAACACTTTCACAAGTGCGGCACCTCAACTTGTAGCATTATATGCATCGGGTTCAATCATGTCTTGGGTCAATAGTTGGGTTTTCCTGCCCCATGTTTTGGTACCTTACGCCTGCCTGGCCGGGCTAAGGTAGCACTGGAGAACCATCGCGATTGCGCCTGCTGAGCTGGGCGAGCGCCTGGGAGAAAGCTAAAACTGATCACCATGATAAGGCGAGAGCTGGTCGCTGCTCGAGAGGTCTTTCGAGTCCCTAAAGACTTATGCCGCTTAGAGCGAGGAACCTGCTGGTCCGCCAAGGCGTGATAGCGCCTGACTCCGGCCTCCGAACACTAGGCTTCACTAAATTTAAAGATATAAAATTCTATGGCTAAGGAGAGTGTTCACATTATAAGTCCGGCTGCCTTTGTTCGCTGTGTTGAGCGCCTCAGATGGACCCAAAACGGGAACAAGAGCACTCAAGTTTATCCCAACACGCCAAAGACTGTGGGCATGGGGGCTGAGGCCGACTAAGGGAGTCTCGATTAGGGGTGTCCGGACAGCCGACTATCAATATCCGCCGGACTCCAGACACGAAGATAGAAGATTGAAGACTCCTGCTCGTGTCCCAAGGTACTTTCCTGGCGTGGAAGGCAAGCTGGCAATACGGATATGTAGATCTCCTACCATTGTAACCGACTCAGGTAACCCTAGCCTCTTCGGTGTCTATATAAACCGAGGGCTTTAGTCCAGAGAGGGACACAACATTACATCTCAACAATCATACCATAGGCTAGCTTCTAGGTTTAGCCTCCTTGATCTCGTGGTAGATCTACTCTTGTACTACCCATATCATCAATATTAATCAAGCAGGACGAGGGTATTACTCCATCGAGAGGGCCTCAACTCGGGTAAAACATTGTGTCCTCGCCTCCTCGTTACCATCCGCCTAGACGCACAGCTGGGACCCCCACCCGAGATCTCACGGTTTTGACAATCGACATTGGTGCTTTCATTGAGAGTTCCGCCGGTCATCACCGATAGGCTCGATGGCATCTTCAACCTTCAACGTTGTCCGTGGTGAGACTTTTTCCCGTATAGATTCTTCGTGATTCGGGCGGCTTTGTATCAAGGGCCAATTCTCTGGTCATCCGGAGCAGATCAAAGCTACGCTCGCCGCCAGCGTCGATTCGAAGTTTAAACTTCACGGCCGACGGTCAGGAGACTTGATCTTCGACGGACTGAGCTATTGTGCTAAACGCCACAAGACCGCGACGATGGGCATGATCTAGCTTCTACCACGAGCAAGGCTTTGGTGGTCGTGACCAATCCGCCTCGCGGCCAGTCCCGAGCCGATTGCCTACACGACGAGAACCGTAGATAGACGCCGCCGGGGCTTCAACATCTAAGGCGGAGTGAATACTCAGTCTCGCCGCTCGTCAGATCTCGAGGCGCCGGACTCATCGCCGACTCGAGCCTCCCGCGCCTTCGCCTAATCTGCTGATTATTGGGCGCCGCTATGGAATTCACCGCCGACATTTTTCAAGACTCGCTTTATTGGCGATTCTTGAATTCTCTCAAGCATCTCGCTATCAGAGAATCCTGGCCGACTATGGCCAGGACGGTTGGAGTTCGGACGACTAAGAAATTCAGAGCCCACCCACCACCCACTTTGTAGCCATCTGTGTCGGTGTATTAAAGTAGGGGGGCACCTAGCACTCGAACTTGTGCAGACGGGCAACAGAGCACCCTCACAAGAAGGTTTCTTTGCCGCGCAAGCAAGGCCCTCCACCACTCTTTTGCAATCGCCATTCAAGAACAAAGTACTCAGCCAAGAACACGGCGTCCCCGCAAGAGGAGCTTGCTGGGAGGGCTAACCAGGGCATCATCAGAAAATCTGTGCCATGGGCGCTGCTGCCTGGCAAGCGTCTGGTCGGCAAGCTTGCCGGCACAACAAAAAGGATCAAGGTAAGGCACGCGTACACGCAAGCCTGCCACCCAACTCAAAGACACCCAAAGGACGCCCATCACCTAAGGCACGTGGCGAGACACTACGCAACCATGCGGAGCGAGGTGGCAAACGGAGCGACAGAGGCGCCATTGTGGCAACCGGAGGTTCACTTAACGGCCACCTCATACATCGCTATGACCGGACGGCATTTAATGCCCTTGTCCCCCGCCGCCGAGTTAGGTAGGGACATCAAGCAGCAATCGCTGCACCAACCTGGCGCTTTTACATTTCTACCCTCTTCCTACGCCGCCACCCGTGGGTACCCCTTCGCACTATAAAAGGGAGGCCCATGCGCACGAGAAGGGGTTCGGCCATTCGACACCCACAGCACTACTTCCACGCCGCACGCCGAGCTAGATCGAATAAGAACACAGAGCAGCAGAGGGTGTTATCTATCCGGAGAGCCCCGAAGCCGGGTAAAGATTGCCCGCTCTCGCCTGGGCCGACCTCGATCCGCCTGGCACGCACTCCACCGCCTCCCCGCCGAACCTGAAGGCCCTAAGTGCCCCATAGGTGCTCGAGGTCATGGAGATACCAGCTACCGACATCTTGGGCGCCAGGTAGGGGGCGCGAGGTCGTGAGCATCTGATCCAAGCTCCACGCGCACTACGCCGCCATTATCGCCAACATGCCACCGAAGAAGAAGCTGGAGGTGGCCGCCCATCTACATCACTTCCACCACCACCGCCGAGCAAGCAAAGCGGTGAAGTGGACGCCATGAGGAGCGGGTGCCGCCGTGGTCTCGTCGTCACCAGATCCAAGAACAAGGCCCTCGCAAGGCCGGGCGACGGCAGACGCCGCCGCCTTCCCAAGAGGTATAGGTCAACACGCCCGTGCTCCTAGCACCGCGCTCGTGATTGGAGCAAGGCTGCTGGTGGGTCGCTGGACACTCGAGGTCAGCATGCACGCCCGCATGCTGGTGCGAGTGAGGTGCGGTCGCCTGGACGGGGTGTTGCTCCTCCCAACCCGGTTGGGAGTCCGAGCACATTCGCCTTGCGCCGCTTGCCGCCGCCGCCTAAGATAGCAGAGGAAGCGCTGCCCGAGCCTAGCTGCTTTAGACTTCCTCCGCCACACAAGATCGACGACCGAGGATGGCCATACACATAGCCTATCATTTTCGCCAATGGCGCATAAGCCCCGCGATCAACGCTGAGGGCCCGGTTAGACGCCTACGGCAGACGGCGCCGACAGATCGCTGGGGTGCCGCTTCGCGGCGCCTCAATTCTAAAGGCCAAGATTGCCACTCGCCGAATCAACTTGACGCCGACTCCGTCGCCGGACCGCTAATCTCGCTGCGATCAGCCACGCTTTCCAAGAACGGCAACACGAAGACGCCACACTGCGATCGAAGCGCCAAGAGAAGCGCTGACGCTGACTGACCAGCCAAGGCTGACTCATTGCCGACGCCAAGACGCACCCGAGAGACAGCGACTTGTCAGACGCGCCGGGTCGCCCTGGCGCTCACCCGAAAGGCGGCAAGTCCAAAGGCCCAAAACTAAAAACTTCAAGCCGATGTGCCCGAGAAGTACGATGGCAGGATACACCTGCCGGAGTTCCTCAGATCTACACCATCGCGTGCAAAGGCCCGAGGGCGCGACGAGAAGATCTCGCCAACTACTTCCCGCCGGCTCAAGCCCAACGCCGATCTTGGCTCATGCACTTGCCGGACGGCTCCATCTCATCATGGGCGACTGTGTCATCAGCTTTGTCGGCGCTTTCACGGGCGTGCCACAAGCCTCATGGCCAGGAAAGTGACTCCACTTGCTCGCCCGAAGGAGGGGAGCCCCGCAAGTATATACAAAGATTCAGCCAGTGCAACGCAACATTCCGTGACGCCCACCCCGCCGCGTTATCGCTGCTTCATCGTAACATGCGAATCGCAGGATGAGGGAGGAGATGGCTATGATCAAGATCAGAGATGTCACGAAGCTTTCACGCCTCGCCACAAGTGTGCGCTGGTTGAAGAGGGAGGAAAATCCCCTGAGAGGTTGCCGCTGCATATGATCTCGACAAGGAGGATGCCGCCTCGCAAGGAAGAACCGGAGGCGGAACAATAGGAAGAGGAAAGCTAAGGATGTGCTAGCTGTTGAGCATTCCGCAACGGAGGCGGCCCGCACAAAGCCAAGACCGACGACCGGGCGAGGCTGTAGCGTCAGCCGACAGACAGGGATGGCTCTAAGAAAGATTGCAAGATCCACCGCACCAAAGGCCATGACCTCCAAACCCTGCAAAAAAGTAGAGCAGATGGCGGAGCTGCAGAAAGCTGAATACGAAGCGCCGCGATAAGGAGAGAGCCCAGGAGGTGGCGAGATCCGCAAGAAGCTTCCCGCCTCGAGGGAACGCTGAAGAAGGCCAAGACACGGCAAGGAGACAGGCCCCTGCGGGCCGCGACAAGGACGAGGATGAAGATGAAGATGATGAGATGGAGGAAGATGAGACTGAGGATCAAGAGTTTCAAGGCAACAGAAACGAAAGGCCGACGTCGGCTTTCCTCGCACACCTCGCACCGCCAACTCAAACAAAGGTGCGTAGATGAATGCAGCGAGCTGTTCTGGTCGAGGCGCCAGCAGCTCTGGCGGTCCAAGACGCCCATCGCCTTCGACTTTGAGGATCACCCCGATCGCATCATCGCGGTCGGGTGCTTGCCGCTGTTGGTCTCACTCAACGATCCGCAACCTCAAGGTCACGTAAGATGTTGGTCACACGGTGGGCCGCCTGAACTTGATTTCCTCTCGCAGTGCTCAAGAAGCTCCAGATCCTCGGCAATGAAGTTGAAGAGACTGGCACCTTTCAAGGAATAACCGAAGGAGCCAGCCTAAGGGGAAGATCACATTGCCGGTGACGCTCGGCAAAGCGAGCTGAACTTCAGGACGAGAGGGTCACATTCGACGGGCTGATATCCCTTTACCCTACTAATGGGATACTCGGCCGACCGCGACTCGCCAAGTTCATGGCGGCCTCTCACCACGCATACAATGTGCTCAAATGCCCGCCCGATGAGCATCATTTCTATCCAAGGCGCATAAGAAGGATGCACTCATCCGCACCGACAAGATCTACCGAAGCCGATGTTGCGGCAGAGCGCAGCCACTTGTCACTAAGCTCCCGGGAAGAAGAAGACCATGTCCGCAAGGACAGCTCGCGGTTTCATCCGCAAGCGCATCTCCCGGAGCGCTGGCGCCGCCGCCGAGGACGCGCCATCGAAGCTCCACCGGCAGTGCAAAAGGCGAAGGTAGCTTCACCAGAGACCAAGAAGGTGGCCGCCAGGAAGACGGGACCGTGGTACTTCACCATCGCTACACTTGACCCTAAATAGAAAGCGCCGTTGTTTTCGCGGGCGAATGTCGATGTGTTTGCATGGCAACCATCCGACATCCCGTGTTCCTGTGGAAGTAATCGAGCACCACCTGCCGTCTACCACGCACGCCCGGCCAAACAAAAAGTCGGAAGCAAGCAGAGAGCGGCATGAGTTCATAGCGTAAGAGATCGAAGTTGGAAGCAGCGGACTGGTCCGCGGAGTACTCCATCCGACGTGGCTAGCCAACCCAAAGGGTCGACGCAAGGCTTAATGGGAAGTGGAGGCTTTGTATTGACTTCACCGTTGTTAACAAAGCTTGTCCCAAGGATCCATTTCCCTTGCCGCATCGACCAGATCGCCGACTCCACGGCAGGATGCTAATCGCTTTCATTCCTTGATGCGCACTCAGATATCATCAAGTCTTCATGGTTGAAGAGGATGAAGAAAGACCGCATTCATTACTCCATGTGGCACGCATCGCTTCATACGGATGCCTTTCGACTAAAGAATGCTGGCTCAACATTTGCGAGAGTAGTCACCACGCTTTTGAGCCACAACCGCATTGTAAATGTGGAAGCTACATGGATGACATAGTGGTCAAAAGCAAGGACAAGGAGACTTTTGATCCAAGACTTGACTTAAACTTTCACAAATCTGCGCAAGATCAATCTCAAGTTGAACTCGAGAAGTGTGTGTTTGGGGTTCCTTCCGCAAGCTTCTCGGATTCTTTGTATCTCGAGAGGGGATTGAAGCCAATCCCGACAAGATCAAATCAATTGAGCAGATCAAGCAATCGACCCGAAGTCAAGGACGGCGCAGCGCAGTTTGCCGCTGTGTTGTCGCTCAAGAGGTTCATCTCTAAGTTCTGCTGAGCTACCGCCATTTTTCAAAATCCTAAAAAGGCAGGTCCAATGAAATGGACTCGAAGCGGAGGCTGCATCCGCAGACTTGAAGAGATAACTATCCTCCACTCCAACACTTGTCGCACCTAAGCCACAAGAGAAGTTGTGCATATATCTAGCGGCAACCAATCGTGGTTAGTGCTGCGTTGGTTATGAGAGGAGGCGATGATGAGTCGCAGAATCGCGCAAGCGAGTCCAAAGGACAAGGTGGAGCTTCTCGACAAGTTCTCGCTCCGCGCAGGATGGATCTGTAAATGCTTAAGAAAAACAGAAGAGGATGGTGCAACGCCCAGCTTTATTTTGTCGGCCTCCCGCAGGGGGGCTAGATCAAGGTACCCCGTGCGTGGTTGCTTTTCGCCTACTACCATGGCCTCGAGGAAGTCAGCGCCATTACTTTCAAGCACATGAGATCACAAGAGTCACCGATTTCGCTGAAGAGGATATTGCAAAACCGGAAGCAACGGGCAGGATCGTCGAGTGGGCACTGGAATTGTCAAGCTTTGGCCTCAAGTTTGAAAGTACTTCAACTATTCAGAGCCGAGCATTGGCAGAATTCATAGCAGAATGGACGCCAACACCCGACGAAGAAACCCCGGCAGGAGCATCCCCGTCAAGGAAGCCAGCAAAGAATGGATCATGTACTTTGATGGTGCTCTTTCGCCGCAAGGCGCCGGGCGGGCGCATTTACTCGCCGCACTCCACCGGAGAGCACCTCAAGTACGCGGGTCCAAATGCACTTCCCCAAGGAGCAAGCAACAAACAATATCAGAGAGTATGAAGGCTTGCTTGCCGGACTCAGATAGCAAAGAGCTTGGGATCAAGAAGCTTATTGTCGTGGGTGACTCGCAGCTTGTCGTCCGGCTGGGTTAACAAAGATTATTAGAGTCCGCTGATGGAAGCATACATCGATGAAGTGAGGAAGTTAGAAGAGCATTTCGACGGTTCTACAAATGGAACACGCCCAAGAGCTCGTAATGACACTACGGACGGCCCACAAAGTGTGTCTGACTCAAGTTACCCTGTGGAACTGTGGATTTTGTGCTCAAGCCGACTCAGCCATCTCAGAACACCATCAACAGACTAAGCAAAAGAGAAAGTTGGTCATCGGGCGACTACTTTCCGCAGAGTTTCCCGAGTCGCCGCCAACAAGGTCCCTGTGATCAACACAGAATTGCCGAGGAGCAGTTCTGTTCGCAAGCCCTAGGGCTTGTTTCATTGAAGGCGACGCCCCGACAAGATGTGTCCCGACACGCTGCCGGGCATTCACGCCCGCAGAATCCCAGATTTCTGCCGAGAAGCGGATGTTCCCGCAGCAGCATTTGCGCCTTTTAGTCCTTGTCGCCGAGCCTCAGTTCGCATGGGCACAAGAAATCGCCCATTTCCTTCAAACAGGGAACTTCCCGAGGAACAAGAAGAGGCAGAGAGAGTAGCCTTGCAATCGAGTATGTACCAGCTTGTCAATGACGATCAGCATGTAAGAAGATTCAACAGAGTGAAATTAAAGTGCATTTCCCGAAGATGGATGCAGTGTAAGGTGAGGTACATGGAGGCATATGTGGTCACCACATTATCGTTAGAAGAGCACTTGCCGCAAGGCTCTCCCGCAAGGCTTCTTCCGCCGACAGCCTCCAGATGCAACTTCACAAGTAACCAAGTGTGAAGCATGCCGCCCACTCCAAACAGATTCACCAACCAGCTCAAGCTCTCCAAACAACCTTTGTCCTCGACATTTTCGGGTCCGGGGCTCAACATCCTCGCCCTTTTCCCCGAAGTTGTTCGGGGCTTTGAGTACTTGTACGCTGTCGACAAGTTCACAAAGTGGCTCGGCGGAACCAGTGGAAGGTGACAAAGATAGCCAAGCAATAAGTTCTTCAGTCAATTGTTTGCCGCTTCGAATCCCAAACAGATCATCACCGATAATGGCACACAATTCACAGCCACACCTTCATGCAAGACGCCCAAGATCTTGGCGCCAAGATTTGCTTTGCTTCGCTGTTCACCCGAGAAGCAACGGTCAAACGGAGAGGGCGAACGCTAAGCGCCGCGCTGGCTCAAGACCAGAACTTTCGAGAGGCTGCACAAGTGCGAAGAAATTGATTGAGCAGCTACCGGTGGTTCTTTGGTCGATCAGACGACGCCAAATCGAGCCACCGCCGTACACCCTTTGCTCGCTTCACGGAGCGTAAGCAGTTCTCCCCACGAACTCAGATACGGTCACCACGAAGTGCTCGCCATTTATGAGTTTGAGCAAGAGCAGCTGCGATAAGATGACACGCCGTTCTCGAGGAGGATCGCCTTCAGCTGCCAGGCGAGCTGCTCGTTATAGCCAGCTTTGGCGCCGCTATCATAGCCGCAGTTAACGCCAGAAGCTTCGAGGAAGGCGACTTTGTTCTTCGGCGAAGTTCAATCCGCCAAGAATTCAAACAAGTTGACGCTTAAAGTGGGAAGGCCTCACCGGGTGAAACGAAGTACTAGGCCCGCGCTGTCCGCTTTGGAGACCGAAGATGGCATTTCAGGAGCAACTCTCGAACATAGAACATCTTCGCAAGTTTTACCTATAAGGCGCGTTGTCCGGACCCGCTTCGACAACCACTTTTTTGTACAAGCATTGCCGCTGTCGATGTAACCCTTTGTGCAAAGCCGGGCGATTTCGTATGCAGAATAAAGTTCAAGGGCTTTGCACATCTTGTCAAATCTGATGCATTATATTCTTTTTGCACCCATACCGACACTCGCGGCAGCACACCACCCCGGTAAGCAATAGCTAACCTTAAGGTTTCATGCGATTATTTTCTTCTTTCTTCTCATAGATGTAAGATTCCTCCGCCCGAAGGTCACCGGGGAAGGGAAGGTAGAAGTATGGAACAGCGACGCTCAGGAATCTAGCCTTGCCGAATCTAGCCTTGCCGGACGCTCAAAGACGTAAAAGCTAAGTAGCTAAAATTATATCCCTTGAACGCTCGCAGGCTTTGTATGGCAAACCCAGCGCAGAGGAATCGACTCGCGGCTAAGTTGGCGCCTTTGCGTTGTTTTTCGAGCCCGCCGACAATGCGAAAGTGAGTTGCAACTAGTCCCGATAAGATTCCTTGCCGGAGGCAAGATCACCCAATGGTGCTGATGTTCCGTGACTCAGCAAGTGTGCTTGCTCCCGCAAGGTCCCCAAAACGCAGGGTAAAAGCATACAAAGGATTTAAACAAAATAAAGGAATAGCGCAAGCAAAGACATCTATAATTAAGTTATATTACTAGAATGACTTATTATGGCGCTTAATCGAATTGTTCCCATAATTAAAATGGCAGCAACAAGAAAAGGGGAGAAGAGGAGCAGCCTAATCCACGCCGCCGCCATCGAGCCTCCTGACCTCGCTCACTTTGTCCATGATAGGTGCGATAATGGCCCCGAGGCCTCGACATCAGCACCTCCGCAGCTTTGGTGACGCGAGAGGTCGATGCCCGGTTGCGGAAGAGGACCTTCACCAACACCTTCTCCAGACCTCGACAGACGGGCGCTACGACTCGGGCGCCAATCTGCTTCGGATCCTTTCCCGGAGCTGCCGCCAAAGCACCGCCACCACATCCTTGAAGAAAAGCGTGAGCTTGGCATCGGGCTGACATTCGCTCGTGGAATACCCGGCCTCCAAGTCCAGCTCCGCCAACTCCTCGCCAATGAGCGCAGCAATGTTGACGAGGCCTTCCGCCCGTAGCTCCACCGTGGTTTTGAGGGTGTTCTGGCTCCAGCCGCCCTCGCCAAGAGCTCCTCATGGTCCTTGAGGTCTTTCCTCGTGGTATCTTCGCTTGGTGGCGCCCAACGCCTCCGCCAAGGTGGCAGTTTCAGCCCCTGATCAGCGCCGAGTCCTTGGCGGCGCCCAGCTCTTTGATCTTCTCGGAGAGTTGGGCTTGCAGATCGCTGCATGCCACAAGATCCTCTCGCGATCGCTTGAGTGCAGCAAGCCTCGCCTTTCATCGCCAGATCCGCCTCCAGCCGTGGTCACTTTCCTCCAACTTTTCTGGCGGCCTCGCAGCCGCGGCGCGCGCCCTTCGCCCTTGAGCGCCCGCCAAGTGATCGTTCCGCCGACGAAGTTCTCATCATGGCTGTCCAAGCACGCTTCACATCAGCTCAGCCGCCCCGCTTGGACAGCTCCTCGGCGGCAAGCCTCGCTGCTCCTCGCTTCAGCCTTCTCCAGATGAACGCCTTCTTCGCCTCATCGAGCCGCGCCTCTCTCTCGGCGATGGATCGGAGGGCCTCGTTGCGGCTCTTGAGTTCTTCCTGCTTTCTATGTCAGCCTCGGCCAGCGACGAGCGCTTCGACTCGAAGCCGCTTGTCGCGCGGTAGAGTGACACCAGTTTCGGAGTAGCTCCTCCTCTCGACTGCTGCTTGCCGCTGCTTGGCCTGTCGACCACCGCCAGCCCAAGCAGAGGCAAGTATCTCCCATCAAATTCTCTCCTTCAACTGGCGCCTGAGCTCGATGCCCTGGGGAGCTTGATATACACCCGCTACCGCCTTCAAGTATGCGCCGGGTTGGGGCTCAGAGCTCGGCAGCCAAGACCAAATGGGCGGAGGGATCAGCGGTCGGTACAAAGACCTTGTGCTCCTGATCCTCCGGTCGTCAGACGATCACGGACCTCGCTGCCCCTCAGGCGGGCGGCCCCAAGCAGCCTTCCTCACCAGTGGACTCTCCACACCGCCCCTTCTCGGTGGCAGCGGCCTCGGTTAAGCACGGTCGTCCCCTCGACGGCGGCCTCAGCCTCCATCGGGTCCCTAAGGGGAATATCTCAAGGCAGGAAGAAAAGAGATAATCAATAACCGTAAGAAGAAAAGAGAGATCAGCAGTGTTCCAAGGAAAACTCCCGACAAGGAGGCTCACCCGCTGGACTCGTGAACACGGGTTCCACCGCCGGGGCTCGCTGTCTCGCCTTTGTCGGGACCCATTCCTTGTCGGAGACGGCACCAGATCGGGAGTCGGCCTCGGGGCGAGGTGGAGGCCGACGACACTCCGCGATCAACCTCCGCTGCCCCTCGATGGGCCCGCTTTTCTCCCCAGATATAAAAGAGCCAACAATCAAGATGTTGGCAGAGGAAGAAACGACCTTGCACCCCCATGACAAAGGATGACTCAAGACGCCACGCTGGGCTGTGCTGGAGCTGCAGCGAGGGAAAGGGCCGGGTCCACAAAGTAGTCTCTGCACGATCTTCCGCCACCTTAGCAGTCGATCGCCCCCACCACCGACTCGGCCCTCTTCACCGCCTCTCTCCGCCAAAGTCCTGGACAGAACGGGAGTTTCGAGAGAAAGATGATTAAATACAAGGCAAACAGCAGCAAGGATCAAGGAAAAGCGGATGCAAGACAGAGAAGCCTTACCTTCAAGGCCCTCGCCCTCCCTCATCGCCGCCGAGCTCAAGGCGGAGAGGTCGACCCGTGCCCTCCTCGCACGGGCGTGGTCGGGAGGGTAGGTCCGGGCGCTTGCCAAGGGTCATGACAGGGTCGGGCGTGGCGTCCGGTAAGACCCGCTTTAGTTGCTGGGCGCAGTTTGGGATCCTCCCGCAACGGAACTTGTCGCAGCGGAGCGCCCGCCGGCGCCGCGGTGGCTGCTCAGGCAGGCTCTCCGCCAACTCTCCGACTCGACGAGACGCCTCTGATGAAACCGGGCTGCTTCAAGGCTCCGACGGCGTAAATTGCTTGAAAACGGTCGGCCACCACACCCCGGCGGGTTGGTTTCGCCCGCCGCGCTCTCTCTTCGCCGCCTCCCCGCAATTATGGGCGGCAAGGTTTGCCGCTTTAGCCGCTTCCGCCCGACAGCGTGAAGCCACATCGCCAAGGCAGCAGCTGCCGCCGCCTCGCCCTGCTAGCAATATACGCCACTCGCGCGGTGGCGCTGGTGAGGAGCTTCGCCGCCGTTTAACCGCCGCCCGACAGTCATCAAAGAACTGCCGCACGACCTCAGCAGCGGCTCTATCTAGTTGGCGCTAACCCCGCGCGAATCACATTCCGCATCATCGCCAGCAGATGCGGTCGCGGGAGTTGTTGCACAGGGGACAACGCCACTGCGCAACCGACCCACTCGATGATTGGGGTCGGTTTGAACGCTCCTCAAAGATCGCATCCAGCTCCAGGATCGTGAAGTTGAAATTGAGGCCCGGCGCAGCTCATGAAATCCGCCGGTCACGAACAGCCAGCGGGCTCTCCCTTGCTCGCAAGGGGCGGCGCGGCGGAGGAAGTCCGCGCCATCACGCCCTCATAGAGCCCCGCGGTTCGAGCCGGAGAATTCGGTGATGGCGATCGCCACTTGGCGCTATCCGCGATAGAGCGCCTCCAGCTATTACGGCGCACCACCCGAGACTTGGCGCAAAGCATGGTGAACGAAGGCGGATCGGCATCACGATCCAGCACCACTCCGCCTCCATTCGCCCCATTTGCCGCGGCTCACCCGCAAGTACGCTCTTTATGCCCATCCGGAGGTCCATGCGATTCCGCCACCAGCCGCTCTCGATCAGCCCGAGGGAAAAATAATGGCGAAAAGAGCAACGCCGAAGGATACCAACGGTTCTCGCAAAGGTGCGCGAAACCGCCATTGTCAAAACAGCGCTGGGAGGAAATCAAGCGATGGAACCCATAGGTGTTCATGATGTCGCAAAAGAAGTCGAAAAGGTGGGCAGAGCCCGCAATAGAAGAACACGGAAAGAAGTAGTACCTCTCGGGCACTTCTTCGACGGAAGCCTCCGCAGCACCGGGCGGCGCGATGCGCCTGCCTCCGGCCGACTGTGGGGGTAGAACCCCGCCCGCAACGCATCCGGGTGAGCTCAGAGGGAAAAGCACCCGCCTTGCGCAGCACTCGAGCTCTTGTGCTCGGTCGATTTCGCCTTGCTGCCTTTTGCCTTCCCGCCTCGGGCCATGACGGGGCAGCGGGGAGGCGAAGCGGGCGCGACGGTGGCGGCGAGGGCTACGGGCGAAGCGCTTTTTCTCTCGATTCAGAGGCGGGGAGAGCGCGAGCTGGAGGAAGGAACCACAAGTGGCGAAGTGGGGAACGACCTGCCCTCCGCTTATAAATAGGGATGCGAACGCTACGCATTTTCTCGAATTAAACGCCAACCACGCTCTCCCACGACGCCGCAATCGACGCTGGCGCTATGGGGAGCGCGTGGGCATGGAGCCCGCTGCTGTGCGCGCATTCAGTGCCACGCTGCGTCGCAGACGTTTTGGGCCTGGCCCAACAACGCCGGCACCGCATGGCCCAGCACTGCGGGCTCCTCGCCGGTGTACTAAAGTAGGGGGTACCTTAGTACCCCGAACTTGTGCACGGGCAGTCGCAGCACCCCGCGGCCGAGGCTTGCCGGGCGCCCGCAAGGCCCTCCACCACTCTTTTGCACTGCCATTCAAGAACAAAGTACTAGCCAGAACACGAAGGCCTCCCGCAAGAGGAGCTTGCCGAAGGGCTAACCAGGCATCACCAGAAAACTTGCCGCCGCCTCGCCGCACTCCCGCAGCAGTCTGGCACGCAAGCTTGCCGGCACAACAAAAGGACTGCGGCAAGGCATGTGCCGCGGCAAGGCTGCCACCCAACTCCAGCACACCCAGTGACGCGTCATCACCAGGCCATCCCAAGGGCACGTGGCGAGACACTACGCAACCATGCGGAGCGAGGTGGCAAACGGAGCTGTCAGAGGCGCCATCGCGGCAACCGGAGGCTCACTTAACGGTCACCTCCCTACATCACATGCGATCGACGGCATTTAATGCCCTTGTCCCCCGTCGCCGAGTTAGGTAGGGACACTTTTGTGCATCGTTGCACCAACCTGCGCTTTACATTTCTACCCCTCTCCCACGCTGCCACCGTGGGTACCCCTTCGACTATAAAAGGGAGGCCCATGCGACGCAGAAAGGGTTCGCCATTCGACACCCACAGCACTACTTCCACGCCGCACGCCGAGCTAGATCGAATAAGAACACAGAGCAGCAGGGGTGTTATTCTCCGGAGAGCCCCGGCTGGGTAAAGATTGCCTGTCTCCCAAGGCTGCCGACCTCGACCGCTTCACAAGACGCACCCGCCTCCTGAACTGAACCGTAAGGGCCCCTGCGTGCCCTATAGGTGCTCGAGGTCATGGAGATACCAGCGCCGGAATAACAATCGCCGAGGATCTAACGGACATGCTAGACTACGACCGAGGACATCGACGCTATGGACGATGATGCCGAGACGATCAGACCCAGCGCCCACAGACACCGGAAGGCCACCTCGCCATACGACGCCTACATGGTGGATACCCTAAGAAGAAGAGGATGGCGAGAAAGCAGCGGAGGAAGATTCTAAAGAAGCAACCCAACGCCGACGGCGCCGCTTCTAAATCCCGCCACAACAAGAATGGAGATTCCGCACAGAAATAATGATACCCAGAGAGTGTCAAGACAAACCCTCCAGCAAGACTCAGCGAAGGAGGATGTAGAAGCAAGCCCTCACGAAAGGGCGGCGAAGAAAAGGTTGAGGATCACAACTATGGACCTCCCTCCAAGACGTAAACAAGTTTCAATGACGATTTAACTCGAGGAGCCCGCCGAACAAGATCTTTGGTAAACGCAGGCTCATCGCTACAGCAAGAAGCCCAAGAAGGAAAAACGGAAGCTCAACACAGCGGAAGACGCGCCCGGATAAGATGGAGCAAAGTACTCAAAACCGCAGACAAACACGGCAACAGCCACCAATCGAAGAGCTACCCGGCGCAAGTTGCTCCCAGACCAATGACGAAGAGGCCATAAAGCCCCCACCGTCAAATGGCCCTGCCAGGTCCATCTACGGACCCAAAAGGAAAGCCCCAACAAGCAAAGGAACACGTCAAGTGTCCGACGATAGCGGCACATACAAATACAGGGGCGCCGCACACCCACTATGCTTCACCGACGAGGTGCTGGAGCATGAATTCCCAGCAGGGTTTAAACCCATAAACATAGAAGCATACGATGGAACAACAGACCCTGGAGTATGGATAGAAGACTATATATTGCATATACATATGGCTAGAGGAGACGATCTCCACGCCAGAAAATATCTACCCCTCAAGCTCAAAGGGCCAGCCCGTCATTGGCTCAAAAGCCTCCCAGAAAACACTGTTGGAAGTTGGGAAGAGCTCGAGGAAGCGTTTAGAGCAAATTTTCAAGGGACTTATGACCTAAGTCACATAACTCAACAGCCCGGAGAGTCAGCGCGGAAATTCTGGAACAGGTTCCTTACCAAAAAGAACCAAATAGTCGACTGTCCGGACGCCGAAGCCTTAGCAGCTTTTAAGCACAATGTCTGAGACGAATGGCTCGCGAGACACCTCGGTCAAGAAAAACCAAGGACAATGACCGCATTAACAAGCCTCATGACCCGCTTTTGCGCAGGAGAGGATAGCTGGTTGGCAAGAAGCAGCACCAGCGACCCAAGTACATCTGAGATAAGAGATGGAAACGGAAAATCACGGCGCAGAAAAGAACAGCGCCAGAATAAAGAGAAAAGCCCAAAGAGCGACCACGTTCGTCCACATGTGGTAAAAATATATGCTTTGTTAATCTTAATTTCAATGGTTGAGATTAAAAGGTAAAGAAATTTACGTACAACAATAGTCATGTATACAGATTCATGTATATTGGAACGTTTGACACGTCCAAACCATGCCTATCTATGTCATCGCACCAAGGAGAAAAAAGTACGTGAAAGTCTTTCCAAAAAATAGGCATGCAACATCGGACATCCTCGAGGAGATCAACAAGAATACGAATTGTTATTAAAGAAAAAATCATACCGACCTAGATCACGTACCAAGGGAAAAAAGTACGAGAAAGTCTTTAAAAAAACATGCAAGCAGCATCGGACATCCTTCAGGAGTCCAACAAAAATATGAACATGTATCTATCTATTATATTATAAAATAAACAACAAACAACCAACGGTGGAGATTTGTCATCGTTAGACTAATATGTATAAACGATGGAGATCTATCAGCTAAGCAAGGAAAGAATATGATCTGATTCATCAAATTTTACATGAAAGTTTAAAAAGTACACGGAAACGTGTCCAGCATCAACACGCACATGCAATTTGGAAAGCAAACCACTCGGCCGTACATAGGAGCTGTTACGGAAGGATTCCACGTATTCTGGGTCAAATACCAAGCCGGCCGGACGAAAAGGCTTTGGAATACACAAGCAAAAAAAAACAAGGACACGCACATATTTACGCCAGAGATAACACGCCGGCAGCAGCGGTTGGGCTCCGATGACGATAAGCCGACTAAGGCGATATCGATCTAGCGATAAGTGACGGCGCCTGAAGGCCATGTTGGTGGCTCCGATCGATGGCGTCAACTCGAGTTTAGAGTCCAAATCCATCGCTGGATACATCAGGTCTCTTTGACCCGTATAAGATGTGATTGGAGCTCCTTCGGTCTGATCCATCCGGTGTCGATTTGATCGTCGAAGTTATGCACAAAGGACAGGTAGTATATGTCCAAGGTTGATCGGTCTGGCTTACAACAACGACATGCATTGGAGAATTGTGCCGTATCAACCATATACAACGTCGGGAATCCGAAGATGGCAGCGGACCTAGCCCTGTAAAAATCCTCCGATGAGCTCGAGACGACAATGGCCATCTCGCGCCTATGAAGATAGCTCGAGCCTCCAGAGGAACAGAAATCTCACGCCAACGAAGCTGATGAGCAGACAAGGTGCCGGAGTCTACCTCAAGGTAATTCGACGAGTCCGTAATCCGTATGGCAATATCAGTCTGGCGAGAAGCATCGATATCAGAAATCAACGAGGCGGTTTGAATCGATGGCAACCCCAATGCACAATCAGGGGTGTGACGTCCAACAACTGTAGAGGATCTGGTGACCACCGTGCCATGGCAATTTTGATCAACTGGGCTTGAATACTTTCTTATCAAGTGTAACTGGATGCGGCGGGGATGGCTAATGAAGGTCTCTAACAAATACATGCGCCCAGATTGTCGAATCTACGGTGCGGTGTACTACGAGCGAGCTTGATCTATTGAGAAGAAACCATGTCGGACGACGACGGCGCACAGGTTTCCGATTGAATTCCCGAAACCCGCATACATGCATGAATAATTGAATATTCAGTCGCCGTGCGGGCAGCTCAGTGTTTCCATTGCGCTGCGCCATTAAAACCTCCTGGCTCTAATCATTGGTTGACATATGTGAGAGTGAGAGCGATGCGTGAAAGCAACATTGCACGAGGAGCGAGCAGACTAAAGCAAGCTTGGCGAGGGGCGCTGCACAGACACAGAGCTTATACCATGTGGATCGAATTGGATAGGGAGAGGAGCCGGAGTCTAATCCCGATTTGTATGTGCCCAACAGATGGAATTAAAACAAAAAACGTACGGGTAGCTCTGCGAAGGATGCATGCACATTTTGCCCTCTCAATTTTGGCTTCTCCCTACATCTCTTGCATGCAATTTTTCTGAGATATTTACGTTCAACTATTAAATTAATTTGGACAAATCATGTTATGGAGTCTCCGACCGACTGGAACATCATAGATTTTCAAGCACTATCTGTCACGAGATCCTTCCCAAGAAAAAGTATAAATCAGGACTGGAATCCATGTCCTCTAAAAATAAGTAACGATAGTTGTTGTGTCAAACAACCAATAACCGCGCGCGAACCAACCTATGGTTGGATAGTTAGAGAGACCGTGGTATCCCAGCCCATCAGGGTTCAAATCCTGATGCTCGCATTTATTTCTGAATTTATTTCAGGATTTCCGGCGATACGCATTCAGTAGGAGGAGACGTTCCCGTCGACGACGAGGTGCCTACGGTGACTTCGTAAATTTCAAGATGACATGCCGGATCAGTCTCTCGGAGGTGCTCATAGGGGTAGGGTGTGCGTGTGTGCGTTCATAGGGGTGAGTGTATGCGCGTGTATATGAGCGCTTGCTTCTGTACACTGTGTTAAAAAAAAAAACCAATAACCAATTCTATTTTCTGGGGAAATCAGAACTTACTAAAATTTAGCTATGGATTATACATTGTAATATGATAATAGTTCGTAGCATATTGTATCTGCAAAAAATTAACATTCCTCGATTTCGCATATCACCGGGACACTATGCATGAATCTTTTTATAAGGGCAGTATATGTCCCAGTAACACTAATGAAGCCAGCTAATAAATTATTTTAGAAAAGAAATAACCAAGGTAAAATTTTAAAACGCATCAGAAAATTATGTAAACGATAGAATTCTGCAACTGATGCAAAAAAATAATAGAGCACCAGATATGCAAGATTAATTTAATTCTTCGACAAAGCATAACAGAGATAAGAGTTGGACAGAGTGCATGTTTTAGCGGTAGTGCTGAATATAAACAGAGATAAGATTTGAAGCATGAAGCATCTCAAGGCACTAATGACATGGTGGGTTAAAAAGAAAATAACATAGGATTTAGGAACAAGCCATTGAAATAATTTATATTTTATAAAATCATGCACAAATCGTTGCCTAATATTTTCAAATATGTAAATGTTAATTATGCTATTTTTTATATGTCAACGACATCTAGGTGGTAAGGATCAAATAAGTTTTTTAATTTAAATATATGTCTACTTTTAAAAACAAATGTCTTGAGAACAGTTTTTGATGATTCTTCATTTTTTTAATGTATATTTGTCTCTATTGCAAATATATGAAATACTTTTATCCTAAGTTTCTTGAACTTCTAAAGTTGATATTATACTACGCAAATTAAATACACGAAAGAGTCTAGCTGCGCAAATGCGCGGGTCACTCCGCTAGTTGCAATGAATGCAGAACGATACAAATAGTGCGATAAGCAAGGGGTGGGACTATTAACATGTCCCCCTCCAGGGGTAGGCTGCGGAATGTTATGTAAAACAGGTATAATGCTCGTAATGGAGACCACCTGGATACTCGTCGTAGCTTTTCTGCTTCCCTGGCTGCTGCATCGTGAATTCGGCTGGTCTACTGCCAAGTAGGGCTTCTGGAAAATGGAGTCCTGAGGATAAGAAAAAAAAAGAAAAAGGATGGCACATTTGGGAGCCCCTGGTGTGGTTGAGCCGCACTCTGGGCCTGCCGTGATCATGCCCCTCCGCCTATGCCCATGGTATCTCTAGAGCGTAGTGATGTACGCGTAGTACTGGTCTTGCAATTTTGCGAGGCGTGGGGTTGGGGCCGCATTGCTACGCGTGCTTGGAACGTGCCACGTGGTCTTGTTGTATGTTACTCTGGGCGCGCTTGGCGGTGTCCGGTCGCTTAACGGCCGGACTCGAGAATTGCCTTAAGAGGCTGCTCGCACTTCGCCGCGAGAGCCGCCAGTATGCTCCTCCGCTCGAGAGAGCTTTTGGTGTTTTTTGACCGTGATGACTCGAGAGGCCTGGCATCTTGAGCTTGAGGTATGAGTAGTGCGGCACCGCATTGAACTTTGCAAATGCGGCACGCTCGAAAGCAAAGGCATGATAGCCGCCAGGAACGGAACTATGTCGAAGATTAACTCCTTGCTTCGAAGTTATCCGGGATCCAAGACCACTTCAAGTGTAACGAGCCTGCATAATTGGCCTCTACACCTGGTGTGACACCTTGAAGGTCAGTTTTGTGGGTTTAACTTGAGGGGTCTATGCCCATCTTGCTCACTATATCCCGTAAAGCAGGTTCAGTTGCCGCCACCGCCCATCGTGACTCTAGTGAGGTGAAATCCATCGACGATTGTGTCTAAAACCAATGAGGCGAATCCGCCATGGCGGATGCTAGTGGGGTGGTCCCTTCGATGAAAAGTGATCGGGCAGGAGGACCACGGATTGAACTTTGGGGCGACTGGATCCATCGCGTATACGTCCCTGAGCGCAGGCATCCGCTCCCTTTTGGGTATGTGGGTAGCGTATATCATGTTCACCGTCCGCACTTGTGGGGGGAAACCCTTCTATCCTTAATTGTTCGGCAGCTGTCCTCGTCATTGCTATGCAGCCCCTTGTCGTTGCTTTCGGCGATTAACTTCCCTGCTTGCTTGAACACCCAACAATCTATGTTGGCGTGATTAGCTGGCTTTTCGGGGGTGCCATGTATCTGGCACAAGCGATCGAGTATCCGGTCCAAATTGGATGGGCCCGGAGTAGTTTTTTTGAATGGCTTTTTCCGTTGACCGGGTTTAGAGCTCAATCCGGCGCTGATCGTCGATCTTCAGATATCGCCAAGCACGCGACGCTTCGCTTATTGCGACGCCGACCGCCATTGCTATCTTTGGTACCAACTACCAGAGTTTTTGGTTAGATTGTTACCGCGGGCTAGCTAGCTGTCTTCTCCGCACGTAAACGGGTCATGAGCGGCGTGAGGGCTGCCATTGATTTCGCTTCCTGTCCTAGGTGTCGGGCAATCCATTCGTCGCGGATGTTGTGTTTGAATTTCGCAAGGGCCTCTCGTCCGGACAATGACGATTTGATTTTTCTTGGTTAAGAACCGTGGTCCGTAATTGTCCGTCCGATTCGTCGGCTGCTGAATTATGTGGCTTAGGTCATCGGTGTCCGTGGTCGCACATATGTGCCCCGAAGTTATCAAGGAATGCGGCTTCCAGTGTCCTCCTAGCACCTAACCGATTCTCGCCGCAAGCTGTTGAGCCAATGCCGAGCTGGTCCTTTAAGCTTGAGTGGGAGGTATTTGATGGCGTGAAGATCATCACCGCGGGCCATGTTGCTGATTTTTCTTGAGGCTACTTGCCGTGGCCATAAGCCTGCCTTTGAAACGCTCTTGTTCGACGGGATCCTCGGGCACGACAAATTGGTCGTCGTCGAGGCTTGCCTCATCTCCGGAGGGAGGCATGTAATTATCGTCCTCTACCTCTTTGTCTGCCGCTCTCTCACGAGGGCTGGCTTCTCCATCCTCCTGTGTTGAATCTTGCTGGAGGGGTTTGTCTTCGGCACTGTCCGGGGTTTTATTGTCTCCGTAGCCGGAATCTACATTTTTGCTATGGCGGGATTTAGAGCGGCGCCGCTGACGCTAGTGCTTAGGCTGTTTCTTGGAGGGGTCATCCTCCGCTGTTCCATCGCCATTCTCATCCTTTGGGATGTCCACCATGTATATGTCATATGACGAGGTGGCTTTCCAGTGCCCCGTAGGCGCTGGTTCTTGGTCGTCTCCGGCATCATCGTCCATACCGTCGATGTCTTCGGCGTCGAAGTCTAGCATGTCGGTTAAGTCATCGACAGTGGCTACAAAGTGGGTGCTAGGTGGACTTTGAATTTCTTCGCCGTCCAAGATCCCAACCGCCCCGACCGTAATCCGCCAGGCTCTCCCGATAAAGAGAGATACTTTAGCTAATTCGTGATGTCACCAAAAGGCGAAAAGTTGAAAGATGTCCGCAGCGGTGAACTCCATGGTCGGGCGCCCAATCGGATTCGATTAGAAGGGGCGCTGGAGGTTCGGAGTCCGGGCGAGGAGTCCGCACCTGAGTCACGAAGCTTCACGAGGGATGTGGTCGGTATTCGCTCCATCACCGAGAGGTAGCGCCCCGAGGCGGACGGTGTCCAGCCACCCATCGCCGACGGCGCGAGTCGGCCCGGAAGTTAAGGGTCGGAGCGGACTTCAGTGCGCTCTCCAGCAATCGCAGACGGCAGCAGAGCTAAATCATGCCCATCGTGACAAAGGCGGGCGCTGCTGCCGTGGCTCGAATCCGTCGAAGATCAAGTCTCCGTGATGTCGGCCATATAGTTCAACTTCCAAACCTGACTGATGGCCAGGGCGAGCTTTACATCTGCTCCAGATGGCTGCTTAATTGGCCCACAAGGCAAAGCCGCCGAATACAAAGATATGTCCGGGAGAAAAGTCTCACCGACAGCGCTGCTGATGATCGAAGGAGCCATTGGGCCTATGGGCTATTTACATAGAGGAACCTCAATGAAAGCACCAATGTCGTGTCAAACCGCGGATCTCGGTAGGGGTCCCAAACTGTGCGCCTAGGCGGATGGTAACAGGAGACAAGGGACACGTTGTTTTTACCAGATTCGCCCTCACGGTGGAGGTAAAACCCTACCCTGCTTGATTGATATTGATGGTATGGGTAGTGTCGGTGTCAAAACCGCGGATCTCGGTAGGGGGTCCCGAACTGCATGCGTCTAGGCGGATGGTAATCGGAGACAAGGGCACGATGTTTTACCTGTGTTCGCCCTCTCGATGGAGGTAAAACCCTACTCTTGCTTGATTAATATTGATGATATGGGTAGTACAGGAGTAGATCTACCACGAGATCAGAGAGGCTAAACCCTAGAAGCTGGCCTATGGTATGATTGTTGTTCGTCCTACGGACTAAAACCCTCCGGTTTATATAGACACCGGAGAGGGCTAGGGTTACACAGAGTCGGTTACAATGGTAGGAGATCTACATATCTGTATTGCCAAGCTTGCCTTCCACGCCAAGGAAAGTACCATCCGGACACAGGAGGAAGTCTTCAATCTTGTATCTTCATAATCTTTTAGTCCGGCCAATGATGATAGTTCGGCTATCCTGACACCCCCTATTCCAGGACTCCCTCAGTTGCCCCTGAACCAGGCTTCAATGATGACGAGTCCGGCGCGCATATTGTCGTCGGCATTGCAAGGCGGGTTCCTCCTCCGAATAATTCATAGAAGATTTTGAACACCAGGATAGTGTGCGGCTCTGCAAAATAAATTCCACATACCACCGTAGAGAGAATAATATTTACACAAGTTCAATCCATCGACGATTTCGTGGCATGACGCCACACCACGCCAAGCTTTTACTCGAATCATTTTTATTGTTCCACCTCAACGCTTAGCGGCGGTTTCTTGGCACGCTTTTGTCACAAGCAGAGATCGTGGTGCCCTTATTCCGGATCCTCATCAATACAGACGTGGGTAACCCAACCGCGCCATTGATCGCGGCGCTTGGGAGATAAGCGAGTTTTACCGGGCTGGTGGGGACGCGTAGTTTCGTCCGCCCATATATAAGGGGATAAAGATCCACCTTTTTACCTACGCCTTCTTCCTCCTTAGCTTATCCATCTCCGCGCACTTGGGCTCCAGCGCCCTAGTCCGCACATCCCACCTCAACCTTCTCCAACCATGTCCGGAGCGGGAGGCAAGTGGATGGCCTCTTCCGTCACGGAGGGGCAAATCAAGAAGCTGCGGAAGGTCGGATATTTGTCCAGCGATATCGCGCACCGGCTCCCCGACGAGGGGCAGATCATCCCCACTTCCGAGCCCCATGAGAGGGTGGTATTCCTTCCCCATTTCCTCCGCAGACTGGGCTTCCCACTCCACCCCTTTGTTCGGGGGCTCATGTTCTACTATGGCATGGATTTCCATGATCTGGCCGCGAATTTTATCCTCAACATCTCGGTGTTTATCGTCGTGTCCGAGGCCTTCCTCTGCATCCAGCCCCACTTCGGCTTATGGCTAAAGACCTTCAATGTCAAGCCAAAGGTAGTGGGAGGCAGCCAAGCGGAGTGCAGAGGCGCCATGGTGGGCAAGATGCCCAACGTCACCTGGCTCGAGGGCGCCTTCGTGGAAACCATCAAAGGGTGGCAATCTGGATGGTTCTACACCACCGAGCCGCGTGACCCTGAATGGGAAGCGGCCCCCAAATTCAGATCTGGCATCCCCACGCGGCTCACCTCCTGGAAAGAGAAGCGCCTGTTGTGGGGTGATTAGGAGGAGCTGACCGGACTCCAATCGTGTCTCCAAACCCTAGTGAACAAGAAGCTCAAGCTTGTCAACGTGGTCCCGGTCATGCTCATCCGCCGGATTCTCCCGTGCCAACAGCGAGATTTCAACCTGTGGGAGTTTGATCCAGCACAGCACCAGACCTTGAGCAGGCTCTTCGACACTATGTACAAAGAGGCCTGGAGGGTGTTGTTCAAGGGCACCGAGGCTCCCCCATCCGCTACCGAAGATCGCGGATTCACCTCGCAGCGTCAAGCCGGCGAGGTAAGCTATTTTATCCTTTACGGGACACTTGCTTTCCATAGTTTAACTCTATGTTCAATCTAAAACTCCCATTACCTTAGACAGGCTTGGCAGAAGACATCCGAGCAGGTTAACTTTGCGGCTCCCTTGCCCTAAGACCCAGCGGACGCCCGTTTGACAGGGCTGCTGGTCCCGGCGCCTTACGTGGTGCCGGAGAAGAAGGCCAAGAAGAAGGCCACGGGAACCCAGAGGAGTTCCCGGCGCCAGGTGTTATCGGACTCATTGTCCGACGACTGAGCCTGGACCTCCCACGAAGATGAGGAGGAGAAGAAGAGGCCTCTCCAAGGGGAGAGAAGAAGAGGAAGGCTTCCCCAACGGGGGAGGCCGAAGGGTCCAAGAAGGGAAGGACCCCTCCTCCGGACTGTTCCACCAATGCCGACGACGGCGAAGAGGAGTGGCCCTTGAGGGCCAAGCCCCTGGCGAGATCGTAAGTATCCGGATTCCAGAATAACTTATGTTTTTCCTTTCGTCACATAGCGTCTTCTAACGCCGAATACAACCATGTAGTCCACCTAAGGACGATCTCCCCGCTTCGTCGAGCGGGTCCCTGGGTTTGTCGCATGTGAATAGCGCTTCACTTCCGACTCCCTCCTCCCCTCGTGACACAGACGACGCCGAGGCTGGGTCCCAGAAGTGGACCGGCTAGGAGGAGGAGTCCCGGACTTTGGGCCGGACTCCGCGCCGGAACCTTTGGTGGTTCCGGAGTTTGGCGGGCGGCCCCTTCGTAAGAAGGGCGAGACAGCGACGCCGGTGACCTCCGTCCAACCAGAGGCGCCGGATAACTTGCTGGAGGCGCTCAACGGCGCTTCCATCAAAGAGGAACACCACACTGTTATGAGTGCGGTGATTCAGAAAGTTTAGTCCGCCAAGAGCGGGCAGACCGAAGCCTGCTCCAGCCTTCTACCAGGCTTTGAGGTAAGGGTTTCAAGATATGCAAAAACAGTACCGCATAGACAGTAGCCCCTGATGCTCAGTTCGGTGTTTGGAAAGAAAAGCCGAACTGAGGATCTAAAAAGATGTACGCACGAGTCTAACACAAATATGTCAATATGGAAATGCAGGCTCCGCTACTAACCTCTGCCGCACTGACTGCGGAGGTCAATGCCTTGAAGGAGAGCCTCGAGCGGTCCGAGAGCGAACTCGGCGTGCCAAGAAGCAGCTCGAGGACAAGGAAGGTAAGTATCACCTTATTAAAGGTGTACCTTATAAAAAAGGATTTGGTTGCAAAAAATAACAGGAATAATGTGGGTATTGCAAGGGCTACGAACGAGGTGGCGACCCTGAAGGAGGCGGTGTCTGCGGTCGAACGCAATGCGGCCGCGGAACGCACCGAGCGAGAGAAGCAGGAAGCGCGGGTGGCGTACGTGCGGCAAGAGCTCCAGGCTCACGTGGAAAAACACGAAAGTTTGGAGCGTGACTCGAAGACTCGAGAGTCTAAGCTTGTGTCCGCTCTTGAGAGTGCCAAAGCCGCTAGGGCCGAGGCCCAAAAGGCCCTCCAGGAAATCGAGGCGGTGAAGAAGATAGCGGCGGGTAAGGCATTCTTCATGCAAAGCAAGCATGTAAAAGTGAATTACCTATTACTTACCCGACCGAGCTTCCAGAGCTGCTCGCAGATCTGCCCCTGTGAGCGGTCCGATGCTGCCACGTTCTACAGAGCTGAGGAGGGGAGCTCGACGGAGAAGGTGTTCTGGTCTCAGTATGCTGAGGCCGGACATCCGGTGCCCCTGAGCGACCAGCTGAAGCAGCTGGTCGAGCTCCACAAGGTGGCCGAACAGGCCAAGAAGGGCCTCATAGTTCGGCTGAGGCCCAAGGAAGCCATGCCTGGGAGCTACTTCAGTCTGGTGCGGCCGCTGGTGGACGCCTGTCCATGGGTTAATGTCATCAAGCACTCCACCTGTATTGAAGGTGCCCGTCGGGCCCTTGCCCGCGCTAAGGTGCACTGCGGCAAGATGGACGCTGAGAAGCTTGTGACGGACGCGCCACCGCCGGGCAAGGAGTATCGCACGCCCGAGATGTATTATAAGGGTGTCCTGAAGGGTGCCCGCATTATTGCGGGTGAATGTTCCAAAGATGTAATTTTTGAGTAAACTCACGTTTTGTTATCCTGTGCGCTGAAAACTTTGTTCATATGCGCTAAGCAAAGCTTGTTAATTTAAAATATTACCTTCTGTGCGGCCGTTTATCAAATCTAAGAGATGGTAAGTCATTGGCTTCGGCCCCCATGCCACGAGTGCTGGGGTGTTCGGGATAAACTTGAGCGCTCTTGTTCCCTTTTTTGGGTCCTTCTTGGGAGGCACTCAACACAACGAACAAGGCAACCGGACTTATAATGCTTGAACAATCTCACTTAGCCATAGAATTCTATAATTTTAAATTTCGGCGAAGCCCCTAGTATTTAGAGGGCCAAATTCGGGGCGCTATCCACGCTTGGGGCCGGACAAAGCCGCCTCGCCTAAGCGCATAAGTCTTTAGGGACTCAAAAGACCTCTCGAACAGCGACCAGCTCTCGCCTTATCATGACGGTCAGTTTTAGCTTTCTCCACTGAGGTGCTCAACCCAGCTCAACTGGGGCACAATCGTAGTGGTTCTCCCAGCGCTACCTTAGCCGATATAACGAAACATAAGGTACCAAAACATGGGAGCCGGGCAAACCCAACTATTTTCCCAAGACATGATTCGGAGCCGATGCATATAATGCTATAAGTTCAGGGTTCCGCACTTGTGAAAGTGTTCGGACTTATCACACCATACTATGGGGAACTTAAGCCCCTGACGTATTTGGCTGTACCAAGGTGTACGGGTGCAACATGTCATAAGTGAACATATCTAAAAAGGAATGCAATGATAGGCAAAAAGCGACGCATTGTTTATTCAACAGATACTGCAATGAATGCAGAACGATACAAATAGTGCGATAAGCAAGGGGTGGGACTATTAACATGTCCCCCTCCAGGGGTAGGCTGCCGAATGTTATGTAAAACATGTATAATGCTCGTAATGGAGACCACCTGGATACTCGTCGTAGCTTTTCTGCTTCCCTGGCTGCTGCATCGTGAATTCGGCGGGTCTACTACCGGGCAGGGCTTCTGGAAAACGGAGTCCTGAGGATAAGAAAAAAAAGAAAAAGGATGGCACATTTGGGAGCCCCTGGTGTGGTTGAGCCGCACTCTGGGCCTGCCGTGGTCGTGCCCCTCCCCCTATGCCCATGGTATCTCCAGAGTGTAGTGATGTACGCGTAGTACTGGTCTTGCAATTTTGCAAGGGCTAGGGTTAGCCGCATTACACTACGCATGCTCGGAACGCGCTGTGGTCTTGTTGTAGGTTACTCAGCGCTGCGGTGTCCGATCGCTAACCGCCGGACTCGAGAATTGCCTTAAGAGGCTGCTATGCACTTCGCCGAGAGAGCTGGCCAGATGCTCCTCCGCTCGAGAGAGCGCTCAGTGTTTCCGCTGACCGTGATGACTCGAGGGCCCGCATCTTGAGCTTGAGGTATGCGAGTGCGCACCGCATTGAAGTTTGTAAATGCGTACGCCCGAAAGCAAGGCATGATAGCCGCCATGTAACGGAACTATGTCAAGATTAACTCTCGCCGAAGTTATCCGGGATCCGGCGACCACTTCAAGTGTAATCGAGCCGCATAATTGGCCTTTACGCCGGGTATGACTTTTGAAGGTCGCCTTTGTGGGTTTAATCCTTGAGGGTCTATGCCCATCGGCGACCGTATCTTGGTAAAGCAGGTTCAGTTGCTGCCGCCCATCGGACTCTAGTGAGGTGAAATCCATCGAAGATTGGGTCTAAAACCAATGCGGCGAATCCACCATGGCAGATACTGGTTGGGTGGTCCCTTCGATCAAAAGTGATCGGGCAGGAGGACCATGGATTGAACTTTGGGGCGATCGCTCCATCGCAGACATCGCCCTCGAAGCGCACGCTCCGCCTCCTTTCGGTATGTGGGTTGCGTACATCTTGTTCACCGTCCGCACTTGTGGGGGGAATCCCTTCTGTACTCTATTGTTCGGCGGCCGTGTCTCCTACTCGTCATCGCTATGCAGCCCCTTGTTGTTGCCTTCGGCGATTAACTTGCCTGCCTGCTTGAAAACCCAACAATCTCTGTTAGTATGATTAGCAGGTTTTTCGGGGGTTTCATGTAGCTGGCACAAGCGATCGAGTGTCCGGTCCAAATTGGACGGGCCTGGAGTTGTTCTTTTGAATGGATTTTTTCCGCTGGCCGGGTTTAGAGCCTCTGAATCCGGCGCGATCGCCGATCTTCAGATATCGCCAAGCACGCGACATTTGTGCTTATTGCGACGCTACCTGCCATTGCTGTCTTTGGTATCCGAACTACCAGAGTTTTTGGTTAGGTTGTTGCTGCGGGCTAGCCAGCTGTCTTCTCCCGCACAGAAGCGGGTCATGAGTGATGTGAGGGCTGCCATTGATTTTGGCTTTTCCTGTCCTAGGTGCCGGGCAAGCCATTCGTCGCAGATGTTCTGTTTGAAGACTGCAAGGGCGTTCGGATCTGGACATTAGATGATTTGATTTTTCTTGGTTAGGAACCGTGTCCTGAATTGTCTGGCTGATTCATCTGGCTGCTGAATTATGTGGCTTAGGTCATCGGCGCTCGGTGGTCGCATACACGCGTTCTCGAAGTTATCGAGAATGCGCTTCCGTGTCCTCCCAACACCCAATTGATTCTGCGGGTAGGCTGTTGAGCCAATGCCGAGCTGGTCCTTTAAGCTTGAGTGGGAGGTATTTGATGGCGTGAAGATCATCACCGCGAGCCATGTGGATGTGAAGGAGATAGTCTTTGATACAAACTGCGGGATCTGTTGTGCCATCGTAGGATTCAATGTTCACAGGTTTGAACCCTTCGGGGATTTGATGATCCATTACTTCATCTGTGATGCATAGTGGGTGTGCGGCGCCTCTGTATTGGGCTATATCACGACGCAGCTCAAGTGAACTTTGTCTACTGTGTTCGGCCCGGCCGTAATTGCTATATCCAACGTGGCGATTGTCGTCGTGTATCGTGGAGGTCTCTCTCTCTCTAGGCCCGATTGGAGGGCCTAGAGGTCTCTCTGTCGCGGCCACGAGGTGTCCGGTCGGCCGTATTGTGCGCTGGTGATGTAGGTTTATATGCTTCCTCCTCTAATCGGGGCAGCAGCTTGCATTTGGGGTAGCTTTTGGAGGGGCGTTCGAGTTCGTACTCTTCGGCCGCAAGGACTTCAGTCCATCTGTCGGCTAGCAAATCTTGATCAGCTCTAAGCTGTTGCTGGTTTTTCTTGAGGCTGCTTGTCGTGGGCTATAAGCCTGCGCTTGAAACGCTTTGTTCGACGGGATCATCAGCACGACAAATTGGCCGCCGCCGCCGAGGCTTGCCTCTGCCTCCGGAGGGAGGCATGTAATTATCGCCCTCTACCTCTTTGTTCCGCCGCCTCTCACGAGGGCTGGCTTCTCCATCCTCCTATGCTGAATCTTGCCGGAGGGGGTTGTCTTCGCACCGTCCATTCTTGCTGTGGCGGATTTAGAGCGGCGCCACGACGGCGCTTTGGCTGTTTCTTGGAGGGGTCGTCTTCCGCCGTTCCATCGCTGCTCCCATCCTTTGGGATGTCCACCATGTATATGTCGTGATGACGAGGTGGCTTTCTAGTGCCCCCAGGGCGCTTGGTTCTGGTCGCTCCGGCATCATCGTCCATACCATCGATGTCTTTGGAGTCGAAGTCTAGCATGTCGGTTAAGTCGTCGACAGTGGCTACAAAGTGGGTGGTGGGTGGGCTTTGAATTTCTTCTTCGTCCGCATCACAACCGTCCTGACCGTAATCCGGCCAGGGCTCTCCTGATAAAGAGAGGTACGTTAGCAAATTTAGGATGTCGCCAAAAGGCGAGTGCTGAAAGATGTCCGCAGCGGTGAACTCCATGATCGGCGCCCAATTTGACTTCGATTGGAAGTGGAGGGGAGGTTCGAGTCCGGCGTGAGTCCGCACCAGAGTCATGAGCTTCACATGGGACAGGTCGGATTCGCTCCATCGCCATAGAGGTAGTAGCCCCGAGGCGGTGTCCAGCCACCCATCCTCGATCGGGCGCGTCGGCCCGGAAGTTAAGGGTCGAGCGGACTCTTGTGCGGCCTCAGGCGCCGTCCGGCAGCAGAGCTAAATCATGCCCATCGTGATAAGGCGGGCGCGCTTTTCGCGGGCTCGAATCCGTCGAAGAACAAGTCTCCATGGATGTCGGCCGATAGTTCAAACTTCCAAACCTGACCCGATGGCTGGGCGAAGCTTTCGATCTTCTCTAGATGGCTGCCAATTGCCCCGCAGTTCAAAGCCGCCGACACAAAGATCTGTTCGGGGAAAAGTCTCACCGACGCGTCTGCTGTTGATGATCGAAGGAGCCATCGGACCTATGGGCGCATTTACACGAGGAACTCTTAATGAAAGCACCAATGTCGGTGTCAAAACCGGCAGATCTCGGGTAGGGGGTCCCGAACTGTGAGTCTAGACGGATGGTAACAGGAGACAAGGGACACGATGTTTTTACCTAGGATCGGGCCCTCACGGTGGCGGTAAAACCCTACTCCTGCTTGGTTGATATTGATGATATGGGTAGTACAAGAGTAGATCTACCACGAGATCAAGGAGGCTAAACCCTAGAAGCTAGCCTATGGTATGATTGTTGTTTGTCCTATGGACTAAACCCTCCGGTTTATATAGACACCGGAGAGGGCTAGGGTTCCACAGAGTCGGTTACAATGGTAGGAGATCTACATATCCGTATTGCCAAGCTTGCCTTCCAAGCCAAGGAAAGTCCCATTCGGACACGGGACGAAGTCTTCAATCTTGTATCTTCATAGTCTTGGAGTCCAGCCAATGATGATAGTTCGGCTATCCGGACACCACCTAGTCCAGGACTCCCTCAGGTAGTACAAGAGTAGATCTACCACGAGATCAAGGAGGCTAAACCCTAGAAGCTAGCCTATGGTATGATTGTTGTTCGTCCTATGGGCTCAACCCTCCGGTTTATATAGACACTGGAGAGGGCTAGGGTTAGACAGAGTCGGTTACAATGGTAGGAGATCTAAATATCGTATTGCCAATATTGCCTTCCACGCCAAGGAAAGTCCCATCCGGACACGGGACGAAGTCTTCAATCTTGTATATTCATAGTCTTGGAGTTCGGCCAATGATGATAGTTCGGCTATCCGGACACCCCCTAGTCCAGGACTCCCTCAGTGTCCCGTCACGCGCGTGGGCTAGTAGGCCCTGCCAGCCAAAGGGTGCCACGTGGCGCGTAGAAGGCGGGCGGTCAGCCCGCCGCTCTGCTGGCGCGCCCACTGGTTCCGCCTCGAGTTTGGGAAAGCTTCACCGAGAAGGCACGCAAGGAAGGACGGCTTCTGGCTGCCGGCTCCTCGGGATAGGAAGCTAGCAGAGCTTCGCGATTCCCTCTTCAGCCGTGAAGCCCAACCAGCTTCAGGGACTACTATCGGAGTAAATGACCACGGGTAGACTAACCGGCTCCCTTTGGCCCTCAGAAAAAACAACGGGCCGATCGAACCTCGAACTACCTGAGACACGGGGCCGCCTTCCTCCGGTCGTCTATCACCTAGGCCGGTTGGCCGAAGGCGGCCCGGCCGTAAAACAACCTTTGGAAGACGCCTCGATCGGGCCGACTACTAGAAGCCGGCCCATGAAGGACCGACTTCCCGAAGGCGGCCCATGAAGGGCCGACTCCAGCTAAGCATGACGAGCAACGCCGCTCCAAAGACCATCACCCATAATGGCGACGGACAGGGCGTACATGAAGAAACCCCCGCCACACCCGAATCCCGAGAATACGTGGTTACTGATGTCGCGTCTGGTAGCCATCCCAGCCCGCGGCGCATGTTGTCATGTGAGCCATGACGCCATCCATGACGGGTCGCCAGTACGGCCCGCAGCGCCAGCCCCTTCACTCAGAGAGACATCCGGCGGCCTGCCTTCCCCAGCCGGCCCAAGGCCGGCCGGCTTCAAGAGTGGCTTGCACCCCTCACGCACGCACCATTAAGCAAATGAGACATGGTAAGGCTACTATGGGAGCCCGAAAGGCGGCTGCACTGTAGCCATCCTTACCGCGACAAAGCCCTCGTCATCAAAGGCGAGGCAACAGTAACCAGCCCCCGACAGAACCCCCTGGCGGTGGGGCTGGCCTGTCGACCAGCAAGCCGACAGCCGGCGGGACCCACCACCGGCGAGCCCTGTGGCCGACAGAGAAGGCGGCGTCAGAGACACCGACGGCTACCGGTCCGCACCCAGCTGGATTACCATTGTAACCCCGGGGGGTAGGCCTATATACACCCACCGGGACACAAGTGCAAAGGGTTGATCACACAGAGTTTTAGACACTGCCATAGGGAGAGAAGAGAGCTAGCCTTGCCCTTCTTCCTCCTCCCACCGAACAGCTCAAGGAGCATCTTGTAGCCACTTTGTTGACCTAGTGAACATGCGGAGACCCCGCAGCGTATAGGGGTGTTATTCCACGGAGAGCCCCGGCCGGTAAGATTCACCCGGCATGCATGTTCGCGCTTTCTCCGCTTCTCGCACCGCGATGTCTTACTTGTTCCCACAATGATAAGCCATCCGTTGGCATATGTCGCACCTACCACCCGACACCCGGATCGTTAATCATGGGAATCACTCTAGACCCCAAAATGCTGAGTAATAGTGCATGAAGCAGCCCGTAATCGGCCAAAATTGTGTGTGTTGATGAATCCACACGTAAATGAAGCCTAGGGTTCATTAATCGCTAAATCACTTCGGCATTCTAAAACTGAGTAGTAGTCCCATAAACGCCGTAATCGCCCCAACTACGAAGTCTTGACGATCGAGGAGTTCTTGATTAGGGGTGTTCGGATGGCCGGACTATGACCTTTGGTCGGACTCCTGACTATGAAGATACAAGATTGAAGACTTCGCCCCGTCCGAATGGGACTTTCCTTGGCGTGGAAGTCAAGCTTGGGAATACGGGACCTATAGATCTCTCCCATTGTAACCAACTCTCAGTGTAACCCTAGCCCTCTCCAAAGGTCTATATAAACCGGAGGGTTTTAGTCCGTGGGATCTAACAACAATCATACCATAGGCTAGCTTCTAGGTTTAGTCTCTTCGATCTCGTGGTAGATCTACTCTTGTACTACCCATATCATCAATATTAATCAAGCAGGAGTAGGGTTTACCTCCGCCGAGAGGGCCCAACTGGGTAAAACATCGCTCCTTGTGTCGGTGTCAAAACCGTGGATCTCGGGTAGGGGGTCCCGAACTGTGCGTCTAGGCGGATGGTAACAGGAGACAAGGGACACGATGTTTTACCCACACTACTAGGAAAAGGCCTATAGATAGGATTGACTCTAATGGCGCACCGTGGGTGCAAGTGCGCCACTATTATATACTAATGGCGCACACTGTTTCTCATACGCCATTAGAGTGGAAGACTCTAATGGCGCACTGACCGACAGAGGCGCCATTAGTATGAATTTTTTTTTTTTCCATTTTCCCATACATTCTAATGGCGCATGACACCTACAATGCGCCATTACTATATATTATCTTCTAATGGCGCACTATGTTGGTAGTGCGCCATTACACTAAATTTTGTTTTATTCTTTTTTTTGCCAAACTTCTAATGGCGCACGCTCTTGATGCGCTTATTAGTAACAGGGTTTCTAATGGCGCATGAGGACAGGGTGCGCCATTAGTAACCCGGGACCAACAAGATATTTTGGACAGCCCACACCTACCCACTCACTTTCCCCACTTCATTCCATCCACCTCCTCATCCAAGATTTCGCCATCTCCTCCTCCTCACCTCATTTCCACCATAGATTCAACAAAATTAAGTGGTGAAATTACCTAGTTTTGATAGGTAAGTAAGGAAAGCTATCTTCATGATATAGATCTACTTTTTTTCCTCCCTAGTTCGCTTCCAACAACGTGCACATGCACTTTTGTGGCCTAGCTAGATCTATGTATGTTTGTGGTGTTGCAAGTGTTTGTGGTGTTGCATATATGTTTGTGTTTGAAGGTACCGTATTTGAAATATGCGATAGTTGCCAATATTTTGCCGGAATGTTTTGATTCATTTCCGCTTTCAGCAGAGTTTTGGCACTATGCATTCTTTTTGGTCCTATTTTTAGGGAAGGTCATGCCAAATTTTTTGTTGGTTCTAACATATCGCTTTTGTTTCTACTCTCATGCAGCGTAATTATGGTCCGCATGATGACCAAGGCATCGTGAATAGGTTTTTGAGCTCCGCCAAGGCCGAGATGCTTCAAAAGAACGAGACGGAGATAAGATGTCCATGTCGAAGATGCAAGTTGAAGAGCCTTATTGCGGACCCGGATTCCGGCAGGTGCGGACCACCGCTTGCGTGGTTTCATGGATGGCTATCGGTGGCAAGGTGATGAAGATGACTATCAAGTCGCCCATGGCCGGGCCGGCAAGAAATGAGGAAGGGCAACAAGACAAGTACCACCGTGGCGAGGGCGGGCGAGAAGACGAAGAATCTCCGTGACATGATCACGACGGTGATGTTGTAGATACGCATCATGTAGAAGATGTCGACATGATGATGAGGAAGATCAAGACGAAGGGCATGATCATGAAGATGAAGATGCCGAGCAGCACGACGATGGAGGCTGGGTGCAGGACCTCATATTCAAGAGTCGCTTCTCAAGCGGACGGATAACGCAAGAGCTGCCGCCGAGAGAAAGCTGCTGGATCAACCGAGATAGACGCGTTACTCCGCTGTATGAAGGATGCAGGCCCGAGGATACCCGCCAAAGTAACGCCATGGCTCGAGATGAAGGTAAAACACAAAATGACCGACGATGCTTCGACGAGAACATGTCATTCGCACGAACGTCTTCCCAAGGGGAACAAGTGCCCACCAGTTTCGAGGAGGCGAAGAAAATCGTGGTGTCCTCTGGATTTACCGCGACGTGAAATACCATGTGTGCATGAACAATTGCATCATTTATCGGACGAGCACGCGGAGTCTACCATATGTCCGTGTGCGGCGCCACTCGATACAAGAAGAGGAAGAAAGCTCTCGAAAATCGGTGTGGTACTTTCCGATCACTCGCTCGCAGCGGTATTTCGCGGACCCTAAGGTAGCAAAGCTCCTGCGCTGGCACGCGGATAGGGAGGAGAAGAAGCGAGAAGATGACGCAAATGATCCGGAGATAGATAAAAAGACAAGATGCTGAGTCACCCTAAGGATGCGAGCGGTGGCAAGCGTTGAACTTCAAGACCTGAATTTGGGAAGGATCCAAGGAACATCGTGGCCGGGCGCGAGCACCGATGGAGTCAATCCGCTTGGCAGCCGAGAAGCACACATAGCACCTGCCTGTGTTTGTGTGGATGTACAACCTTCCCCCCTGGTTGTGCATGAAGAGGAAGTACATTCACATGAGTATGCTAACTGAAGGGCCAAACAACCAGGGAACGACATCAATCAGACCGGGCTGCTCAAGGAGGAGCTAGACACGCTGTGGAAAACGCCGCCAATACGTGGGGCGCCGCAGAAAGAATATTTCTATGAGAGCCGTGACCGCTCACGACGGTGCACGACTATCTCGGTTACGGATATCTCAAGGCAGGTAGTCCACGGATTTTCGATGCGTAAGGTGTATGGATGACACAACGACGCCAGCTAGATAGAGATCCCGGTTCAAAACCGTGTTCATGGGACATCGAAGGTGGCTTCGCGACGATGACCCGTGGAGGAAACGCAAGGATCTGTTCGATGGTGAAACCGAACTCAAAACGCCTGTACGAGGAGCGGCGAGGAAATAGACAAGCTGTTGAAAATTGGAAAGACTGCCCACCGCCGAAAGATGCGAAGGCGCCAGAGCCGCTGCCGAAGGTATGGAAAACGAGGTCTGTTTTCTCGACTTGCCGATCGAAGATCCACCGTGCCCTCACAGCCTTGATGTCATGCATATCACGAAGAACGTGTGCGAGTCTGCTGGTACCGCTCAACATGCCGAGAGGACCAAAGATGGGCCGAAAGCAAGGGCAGACTTGAAATCAATGGGCATCGTGCAGGAGCTTCACGCTAATGATGATGATGATGATGATGATGATGAGGCGGCAGACACGGAAAGTCGCCGCAAAGGCAAAAAGGCCAAGAAGACCGGAAATGACTACCCTCCCGCTGCTTCACTCTAAGTCGAGGAGATCGAGCAATTTTTCACCGCCTCCTAGGAGTAAAACTTCCTTCTGGTTACGCTGGGAAGATAAGCAGATACCTAGACCAAATGAGCGAAGTTCAGCGGGATGAAGTCTCACGACCGCCACGCGGCGATGACGCAGATACTTCCAGCTTGTAATCCGTGGGATCATGGACGCGCACGTCCGCGGAAACGCTATTTGGCTCAGGTAACTTTTTTCGACGCCATCTCTAAGTCGATTGGCGGAGGCAACCTGTAGGCTACAGAAGAGATCATGGTGATACTATGCGAGCTTGAGATGTACTTCCGCCCGCATTCTTCGACGCTATGGTGCATCCGCTGGTCCATATAGTGGAGGATATCATCCAACTCGGGCCGACGCTCACACACAAGATGATGCCGCTCGAAGGATGAATGGTGTCATCAAAGGATACGCTCGCAACATGTCACGCCCAGAGGGAAGCATAGCCGTGGGCTTTCGATCAAGAGTGCATCTCCCATCGCATCGAATTATCTAGGCATCGAGAACCCCGCTGGTCTGCCCGTCAACAGCACCTCGGCAGGCTCGCTGGATGGGGTCACCATGAGGGTCGCCAAAATGCATGTCGGCTTCGAGGGTCGACTCACGACTTTGAAAGAGCAAACCTAGTCGGCTTACAACACATAGACGTGGTCGATCCTGGGTGGTAGAGCACAAAACCTTTATTAAGAAGACGACAATGACCGAGGCCAACAGAGGACGGATGGAGATATACTCAAAGAGCACAACTCATGTTTCACGCTGGGTTCAAGCAAGAAGCTTCATCGCATCTTTTACATGAGGATTCTTCCGCGAAGAACAACTACTATTCGCCTTTGTCACAGTATGCCGAGCACAACCTCGATGACCTATGAGGCGCATTTATATCAATGGCTACATTCTACATCGAGGACAAGGACATGAAGAGCGATGGTTATCAGAACCCTCCCCCGCTCCACCGCCGGAGCACTTTTTAAATTTTTTTTACTATTTTTACTGTTATAATTTAAACAAGTTTGAACATATTTAAACACAAATAAATATAAAAAACAGCATTTAAAATGCATAAAAAATATTACTGTTATGATTTAAACAAGTTTGAACATATTTAAACACAAATAAATATAAAAAACAGCATTTAAAATGCATAAAAAATATTGGGGATCCTGGGAATCGAACCCAGACCTCTGGTGTGTGTCTGATGCCGACCAGTCGGGCTAGTGGGTGGGTTTGGTTGTAGAAAGGGTTGGGCTGTAGATATGGCTACTCAGATAAAAACAACATTCTAATGGCGCACTGCAGGTGGTGGTGCGCCATTAGAACAAGGGTACTTATGGCGCACCGTATGGTGCGCCATTAGAAACCATCCTCACCTATTTCCCTCCGGCCTCTCTCCTCCGGCCTCTCTCCCTCTCCCGCCAGATCCCCCACAGCCTCTCGCGCCCGTCGCCCCCACTGCCGCCCAGCCTCGCCCGCCCCGCGCAAGCGCCGCCGCCCAGCCTCAAGGCGTCAGGCCGTCCTGCCCTCCTCACTGCGCCCAGCGCCGCCGTCCCCTCCGCCGCGGCCACACCCAAGGCTGCCCTCGTCCTCCCGGTAACTAACGCGCGCTGCCATCCTCCGTCCTCCGGATCTATCTCTTCTTCCTGCTTGCTTTCTTCCCCGTGAGAATTCAGATCTCGGATCGAGGATATGTATGTGTGTGATGCGCCATGGCTCGGTGAAGTTCTGTGATGTGATGCTCTATTTTGGGGTCACCAAGAGTACTCAACAAGGGCATGAACATACTAGTATATGATTTTGTTATGAATTGATTGCATGTCCTATTGATGCCGGTTTTGGCTTCTCCATCCGCTACGATAGTTTTTGGGCAAGTGTGATGCTCAGCTTTAGTGCGCCCTCAGATTTTGCTCGGTGTGCCAATTGCATAGTGCCATAGAAATTGCACAATCTGATTTTGACATGTGCAGTATACCCATGTTTAGTGTAATTTGGCATCACCGCTGATTTGTAGAGTTAACCGCTGATTCATGGAGGTAATGTGTTGGTCGATGCTGTTGAATGCTTCAAAGAGCTTGTCATCGCATTTTGCTGTCCATGGCGGTGCCTACATGCCTTATTATTAGATTGCAACTGTAGTATCCTCGACAGCCTATGAATTGTTAACATGGATTAGAACTATTGATGTGTGCACGGCAAGTGTTTAGCAATTCCTCCTTGCATGTATGTCTGCTTCTTCCTATTTGTTATCTCACTGAAATTAATAAACTGAAATTAATATGTAGATTTACCCCTAATTTCTTACCATGGAACAAAACAACTTTATTTATCCTTGAACTCTTTGTGCAGATTTACATTGTTACTTTTATGTAGGTTGAATATTTCTTGCAATCGCTGTTAAAGATGTTTTTTACTTACATTGCATTGGAGGTTCATCTTGTCTTGAAGCAAACAAATTAGCATTGGAGGCTCATCTTTGAGGCTTATGTTTATGACATATCGTAACTTGCAAACAAATCTGTGAAAGACTTGTAAAGTTGCTGGGTTTTGTCTCCACCATTGTGTCGTGATGAATTTGCAGTACCCCGAGAGGTTCTTTGAGTTTGCCTAATGTCGATTAACTTCCGCTCCGGCAAATTGGTATTCTATATGTCCTATTTTCAGCAAAGGTCATGCTGAAATTTTCCGTGAATTTTAGCATGACTTTGCTAAAAATAGGACATATGGGGTACTTATGACTAATGCATGGGCCGGGCTATCTTAGTACTTAGTTAAGTAGGATCAACTGCCCTACCATTCTTGCTGCATTAAATCATAGGTGGCAATAGAGCCAAGTGATTAGGCCCAACTTAGAATTATCCTTAGCATCGATAAACCCTAGATGATAAACCCAACATAGGTGGCAATAGCTAGAGCCAACTGATTAGGCCCAACCTAGGGTGCCTCGGCATCGATAAACCCTAAATGATGAAAACTTAACTTGGCTGCCTCGGATGCCTCGGTGTCGATGAGAACCTAAATGATGAAAGCTTAGGCTTTTAGGGTGCCTCGTGTCGACAAACCCTAAATCATGAGACCATGATCTTGTTCCTTGACAATAACCATATTTTTGACCAAACTTTTTCCTAATTAGAGAGAAACATGGCCCACAACGATGAGGCCGGTGGTTCGGGCGGCAAGCAATTGGAGCTGTCCCAAGAGATGGAGGAACAACCTCACCGCTATGATGACGCCGAAGACACCGATCCTGATTACACAACCCCTAGTGGCGCTTGGGATGACACCACCGATGGTGCCGCCGAGGATGCCACCATCGATGATGGTGGCGCATACACGATGGCAGCCAACGAAGAAGCAAAGGAAGGACCGGCGCCCAATGCGCCCGCACCGCCAAGGAGGAATTACTCAAGTGGACTCGACGGAATCCAACGGAGCCCAAACATATAGTCAAGGGTACGCGTTCAGCTCGGGTGCATTCTCCGAACACCGCCTCGATCAACACCGAGAACCTTAGGCATAAGGACCGAGGGAATTTGCGCAGCCTCCTCTTCACGGTTGCACGAACGATACAAGTTCCCCGACGAATTTGAAAACACACGCCTCGTGGAATAGAGGAACAATGCTGCCTCACGAAGATGAGCACGGCCCTGTCTACTTGGAGAAGCACGGTGAAGAGAATGATTGATAAAGGTGATAGTTATGACAAGATCAAGGCGAAATATCATTTGATGAGCGAAGAAGAGTACAACGAGTTCAAGATCAAGTGCCAGAGCCCCGCAAGCTCCGAATCAAGTCAGTGGGGGAAAGAAATGCGGGAGTTGAACTTAGGGGAACACAAACTCGGTCCCGGCGGTTATAGAGTGGCGGAGCCTATATGGGACAAGGAGGACGCGGAGCATGCCGAGCAAGGCCTACCGCCCCGCTTCGAGAAATACAATGGTGACAAGCGCATCAGAACTATGTCAGGGCCCGGTACAAGGAGGACCCGATAACAAAGGAGCTTACCACGGATCCGAAGACCAGGGCGCTTGAGCTTGTTCTGGTAAGGAATACACCCCCGCGTAATTAGCTCCATATGGCTGCACTCTAATTAATCACCAATATTTCTAAATGGCTCATGTTCCTTTCGCAGACAATGAAAGCAGAGCGCTGGGTCGCCTAAGAGCTCCCTTTCGACACCCCTTTAAATAGGGCGCTGAACGTAATGAAAAAGAAGGATAAGCTCGATAAGCCGACGCCACCGGTCGTGGTGGCGGCAAAGGCTTGTCCACAAAATGGGGGTCATACTATACCGCTGGTGTGCGGAAGGAGAAAAAGGCCAGCTCGGAAAGCCAGACGCGCGAGGTTGAAGCACTCAAGGCACAAGTGGCGCGGATTCCGGAGCTTGTCCAAGAGCAAGTGGAACAACAGCTGGAAACGGCTCGGGCCATGGTGCCTACGCTGATTCATGGGCCGACGACGGGATTGCGGCGGCCAAAAGGGTCCTCCGGTTCCCATTTCATGGCGACCTCGCATACAAGGGCGGCGGCACCATTGGTGTCTTCGCGGCGGCGACATTGGTGTCTCCCGGCGGCGGCGCTTATTGGTGTCTCCGCGGCGGCGCCATTGGTGTCTCCGGCGAGGCGGTATTCGTGTCTCCGCACCGCACGGTATTGAGCTTAATGCACCCGGTACGCCGCCGCACTCGCCAAAGAAGCGCCCGCTGTCGATTGCACGCCATTGCTGGCGGTGCTCGACATTAGCCGAGCTTGACGGCATCACGGTAACTAAGCTTCTCGGCCGATGACTTCATCTCCTTGCCTTTGATCGGGCATCCCCGACGCCCTACACATGTTTTCGCAGGCACCGCCGCGCCTTTGCACTCTTCTCGCACTTCGTGGGCGCCGAGTTGGTCGATGTCGCCAAGGGCAAAATCGCTCAACCGGCAACCCCATGTTCCACGGTAATCCGATGCCACCCACAATGTATAGGGTTGAAGTGGTCCGGTGCCGCCAGTCTGCGACGAGTTGTTACCTCCGATTCGACCTACCGGGCCGACGAAGAAGATGAGATGACCTCCGCACCGTGCATAAGCTGGCCCTCGCTATGGCCGAAGAGCCGATTCGCTTGGGGGCGGGGACACCACCCCACGCATAAGACCGCCCGCCGTGCGGCGCCAAGCCATGGCAAGAACGCAGAACGCTACCGACCTGCGGACATCCCTATGGCACAGATCCGGACAGCCCTATGGCACATGATCCGGACGGCGATTTATAACGACGACGGTACATTTACCAAAGTTGACAAGTACTTTGCTAAACATGGGTACGCCGACGATTTCTGCGGGCCTCTTTCTCAAGAACCCAGCCAAGACCACCGCGATCTAGCTGGTACGGCGGAGAAATCCAATTGCAACAAGCGCCGTCGGCGTTCAGCTCTCGTGACACGCCCAGCTCCCGTTTTCACCGAGCCTCGAGATAGCCGAGGCGCGAATATTATCAGCCCCAACACGCTGAAGAAGGCGGTCTGTGAGCGTAACTCGGTCCCATTACAGAGATCAAGAAGAAGGGCCGAAACGAAGACTAACAAGGGCGCCGGTGCGAGCCAGCCGGCACCGAAGTTCGATCCGTGCTCAGACGGGCCACCTTCACCTAAGGATATCTCGAGGAGGGTGCATGTGGCGGTAGGGCGATGCTACCGCCAAATATGCTGAATGTCGCAACCGTGCTATGCGGAGTCTGCATGATGGTGTTCTGATTTTGGAGAAGCAGCGCCTCGTAGAGAAGGATGTGGCATACCCGGTTTCGTGGGCTAAGGTGCCGTAGAGAGCAAGGGCTTTGTGGATGGCGACATCGGGGTATGATCGCCCTGCGTTTGATGACATCTTTGCTATGTTTAACCTTCATCCGCTGCACTACACCTTCGCTCGGCTGTTTTACCGAGCATGCAGATGCGGATCATTAGAGACAATACCTCGACATCGTGATAGTCGACCCTTCTACATGCGTGCCAAGCACTTGAGCAGCGCTGGGACCGCTAAGTTGCGAAGTTCACACCTCGGCGCTATTCGCAAACGCAGATAAGGATAACTTCCTTGTGCCTTACTTTCCGAGTAAGCCATCCCTTAACCGCCTGTAACATATGATTTCTTAGATTTCGATCGTTTTTTTTTTCTAACATTCCGTGTTCTCGCAGTGACACACATTGCACACTCATCCTCTTAAGCCCGAAATATTCCATGGCCACGATTTTAATTCAACCGTAACTCCATGATAGACTACACAAATGTGAAGAAAGTTCTGATGATGTTCTCCCCTGCCACGCCTAACTGGAGGCACCTTCACCAAAGCCGCCAGAAGTACGGCAAGCACATCTTCTCACACAATACGAAGTTCTGCTGCGTCAAGCAGTCGCTGGAGGTCGGCGGATGCCTACTACGCCTCCATCACATGCGGCGATCGAAGGGACCATCATCACCTTCGCTACCAGATAATCTCAAAGATTGGGCCGCGAGCTTGTCGGCAGTCCAGACGCGGACCTCGCATAAGAATTCTTTCGTGATCCAATCGGAGTTTGCGGACATCATCCATCAAGATGTCCTTCATACGTCGGGCAGTTCTTCCTCGAAATCAACCGTCCCAACAAAGGAGATAGATGGAATGCTACAAATGCAGGTGACAACGATCATGATTTCATGACCATCGCGACAGACGGGCGGCTTCATCCACGCCTCCGTCCGATGAGTCGAGTCGAAAGTAGTGATGTGTAGTTCTGAAACATTGATTGGTTCATGTTGTAATTAAACTTTTAATGAATTCGTTATGTCTCTTTGGTTTGGACGGTTGTTCAACTTAGATGTAATCGATGCTATTTTATTAGTAGGACCATGAATCGTGCTATTAATGTCTTGCTTTTCTTCCGATCCTTTTGTTGCATACTTACACATTGCTTATGTATTGTCTGTTGTTTGGCTTGTGCATAGAGATGCCGCCGTATGTCGTGGTACAAGGGTAAGGTTCCCTGAGTCTCGATGATCGGGAGGAGTGTCGGAGACAGGTTCACCGCTTTCAGCGGTAATAGTTACAAAGGGTACACCACTAGGGCGAGGCCGAATCTAGATACGCCCGCTATCTAGCAGGAGAGAGGAGGGCGTTGAGGAACCGGATGAAGACCAGTTTGATCGCGATGATGCTCATCGTGATGACCATAGCTCTCTTCTATGTGATGGTAGTTTAGATGATCGATATCGACTTGTAATGTGAAGGCAAACTCGATACTCGCGGTCTTGAGACTTGTAATGTTTTATCTTTGTCCGGTCTTTTGAATCCGGAGACTAATATGATGAATTGTATTCGGAGACTAATCTTCTATTGTATTTGATGAATTTGATGTTGCTGTGTGCTGCTGTCTATATTCTATGCAATAATATATTTTGTAATCTGTGCAAAAATCAGAAAAGCAAAAAAAAAACCTAATATTCATACTAATGGCGCACTACGTACGACACTAATGGCGATCCGTGATCATCACACTAATGGCGCATGTACTTTTAATGCGCCATTAGAATGCCATAGCACATTTGTTCATATGGCCCCGGGAGGCATTCTAATGGCGATCAGGAGCAGTATTAATGGCGCATTTCCCAAGGCGCCATTAGAATACAAGATTCTAATGGCGCACATGTGGTGCGCCATTAGAAAGAAATTCTAATGGCGTGATGCCAGTGGCGCACCAGCCATGCGCCATTAGAAGGCAAAACAGGTGCGCCACTAGCATGCCTTTTCCTAGTAGTGCCAGGTTCGGGCCCTCTTGATGGAGGTAAAACCCTACGTCCTGCTTGATTCATATTGATGATATGGGTAGTACAATAGTGGATCTACCATGAGATCAAGGAGGCTAAACCCTAAAGCTAGCCTATGGTATGATTGTTGTAATGTATGTTGTGTCCTATGGACTAAAGCCCTCCGGTTTATATAGACACCGGAGAAGGCTAGGGTTACACAGTGAGTCGGTTACAATGGTAGGAGATCTACATATCCAGATTGCCAAGCTTGCCTTCCACGCCAAGGAAAGTCCCATCCGGACACGGACGGAGTCTTCAATCTTGTATCTTCAGTAGTCTTGGAGTCCGGGGACGATGATAGTCCGGCTGTCCTGACACCCCTAGTCCGGACTCCTCGGTAGCCTCTGAACCAAAGCTTCAATGACGATAAGTCCGCCAAGCATAATGTTCGGCATTGCAAGGCGGGTTCCTCCTTTGAATAATCCAGAGAAGATCATGAACACCAGTGATAGTGTCCGGCTCGCAAAATAAATTCCACATTCTACCGTAGAGAATAAAATGCACATAGGTTCAATCTGGCGTGACGATTTTTGCGGCATGACGTCACACCACTACCAAGCCTTTACTTGAATCGTTTTTATTATACCACCTCAGACACGCTTAGCGGCAGCGCCTTGGCACGTATTGTCGAAGCAGAGATCGTGCTCCCCTTATTCCGGGATTCTCATCAATACGGACATGGGTAACCCAACCGCGCCATTGATGGTGGTGCTTTGGAGATAAGCGAGTTTTACCGGGCTGGTGGGGAGCGCATAGTTTTCACCCTCCTATATATAAGGGATAAGGATTCACCTTTTCACCCACGCCTTCTTCCTCCTTTGCTTATCCACCTCCGCGCACTCAAGCTCCAACGCCCAAGCTCGCGCATCTCGTCCTAACCTTCCCCGACCATGTCCGAAGGGGGAGGCAAATGGTTGGCTTCCACCGTCAAGGAGGAGCACATCACCAAGTTGCGCAGCGCCAGATACCTTTCCGGGGATATTGCGCACCGGCTGCCCGACGAGGGGTAGCTCATCCCTACCCCCGGGCCCCATGAGAGGGTCGTTTTCCTTCCCCACCTCCTCCGTGGACTGGGTTTTCCACTTCACCCCTTTGTCCGGGGGCTCATGTTCTACTACGGCCTGGATTTCCACGATCTGGCGCCGAACTTCATCCTCAACATCTCGGCGCTCATCGTCGTGTGTGAGGCCCTCCTCTGCATCCGGCCCCACTTCGGCTTGTGGCTCAAGACCTTCAACGTCAAGCCAAAGGTAGTGAAGGGCACGCAGCGTAGTCTTGAGGCACCATGTTGGGCAAGATGCCCAACGTCCTCACGTTCGAAGGGGCCTTCGTGGACTCCGTCAAGGGGTGGCAATCGGGGTGGTTCTATATCACCGAGCATGCGCGACCTGCGTGGGCGGCCCCCGAAGTTTAGATCTCTGGTATCCCCATGCAGCTCACCTCCGGAAAGAGAATGGCTTGCCGGGGGTAATCCGGCGGAGCTGACGGGACTCGAGCTCAGATCCGAAGTGGTGAACAAGAAGCTCAGCTCATCGACGTGGTCCAAGTCATGCTGTCTCGCGGATCCTCCCATGCCAAGAACGGGAATTCAATGCGGGAGTTCGATCCGGAAGCACACAGGCGCTTAAGCGGGCTCTTCGACACGACGACGGAAGGCGCTGGAGGGTGCTGTTTAAAGGCGCCGAGGTTCCCGCATCCGCTGACGGAAGATCATGCGATTTCACTCACAAAGATCCACCGACGAGGTAAGTTATTCAACCCTTTACGGGACACTTGTTGTAACTAGATTGATTCTAAGAGGGTTTCAATCTCCCTTTTCCTTTGACAGAATGGATGCGAAGGCCGAGCAGCTTATCTGCCCGGCTCCCATGCCGAAGACCAGTGGATGCCCGCCTAAGCGGGAGCTGTTGGTTCCGGCACCGCACGTGGTGCCGGAGAAGAAGGCCAAGAAGGTGGCCACAAGGACTCGAAGAGTTCCCGAATCAAAGCGTCCCGACGACGGGCGGACTCCTCCACCAAGACGAGGAGGAGGAAGAAGACTCTCCCCGGAGGAGGAGAGAGGAAGAGGAAGGCTTCCCAACAGGGGAGGACGAAGGGTCCAAGAGGGGAGAACTATTCCCCGGACAGCTCCGCCAACACCGACGTTGGCGGGAGGAGTGGCCTTCAAGGGCAGGCCTCCCGCGAGATCGTAAGTGTCCGGATCCCCGATATGCAATTTCTTTCGTGGTCACATAGTGTCCTACTAATGCCGTGATATCGCTCGCAGTCCGGCCGACGATGATCTCCCGCTTCATCGAAGCGGAGTCGCTGGCCCCGTCGGATGTGGATTCACTTCCGACTGCCTCTACCCCCCGCGCCGATGAGGACGCCGAGGTGGGATCCCAGAAAGGGACCCATCAGGACGAGGCTCTGGAGGCGCCGCAAGGCAGCCTCCCAGACTTTGTGTCGGACTCTATGTTGGAACCTGTAGTGGTTCCAGAGTCCGGCAGGTGGCCCCTTCGAAAGAAGGGCAAGACCGTGACTCCGGCGGCCTCTGTCCAACCGGAGGCGTCGGACAACTTACTGGAGGCACTCAATGGCGCTTCCATCGAGGAAGAACATCGCACTGTTATGAGTGCGGTGATTCAGAAGGTCCAGCTTGCCAAGAGCGGGCCGACCAAAGCTCGCAGAGCCTTTAACAAAGCTTTGAGGTAAGAAGTTAAAATTGTGTAATGTAATACCGCATAGATAGTAGCCCCTGATGCTCGGTTCGGTGTTTGGAAAGAAAAGCCGGACTGAGGATCTAAAAAGATATTCGCAGGTTGCTAATAAATTATGTCAATATGGGTTTGCAGGCTGTGCCGCCGACCTTCAACCGTGACTGACGGAGGTTGGTACATTAAAGCAAGATCTCGAGCGATCCGAGCGAGAGCTCGGCCATGCCAAGAGGCAGCTCGAGGACAAAGAAGGTGAGCAGCACCACTTTGGATTGTTACCTTCTGAGAAAAGGATTTTGGTCGCAATAAAATTAACAAGGATATTATGGGTATTGCAGGGGCCACAAATGAGGTGTGCGGCCCTGAAGAAGTTGTCCGCGTCAAATGCAGGCGGCTTGAACGGGCAGAGCGGGAAAAGCAGGAGGCACGGGTGGCGGAAGTGCGGCATGAGCTCCAGGCTCTCATGGAGAAGCATGAGAGCTTGGAGCACGACTCCAAGACTCGGGAGTCCGAGCTTGCCTCGGCTCTCAAAAGTGCCAAGTCCGCCAAGGCCGAGGCCCGTAGGCCCTTCAGGAGGTTGAAGATGTAAGGAAGATAGCGGCGGGTAAGGCATTTTTCATGCAAAGCAAGCATGTTAATGTAAACTACCTGACACTTACCCGCATTCGGAGCTCTCCAGGGGTGTTTGCAGATCTGCCATGAGTGTGTCCGATGCTGCCGATTCTACCGTGGGCGAGGAGGGGAGCTCAACCGAGAAGGTCTTCTAGTCTAAGCATGCGCTAAGGCCGGCCATCCGGTGCTTTCAAGCGACCAAATTAAACAGCTGGTCGAACTCCTAAGGTAGCCGAGGAGGCCATGAAGGGCCTTATAGTCCCGGCTATGGCCTCGGACAGGCCATGCCCGGAGCTACTTTTGCCATCGTCGGGCGGCCGGTGGATGCGCGTTCCTTGGTGGAGGTCATCAAGCGCCTCTGTATTGAAGGTGCTCGCTGGCCCTTGCCCGCACAAAGGTGCATTAGGCGAAGGCTGGATGCGGAGAAGCTTCTATCGACTTCGCCACCACCGGCAAGGAGTATCGTATGTCGAAATGTATTA
>JAHHZJ010003110.1:0-38378 GCA_021437245.1 Aegilops speltoides | reverse complement strand
CAATTGCTCCAAGAGATTGTCACAGTAAGATTTTCATTGACCCAATGCACTAGGTATGTCACCTAGATCGGATATGAACTCCTTCATCCAGACTCCTTCATTAGTCGCCAAGTTGCTATGTACTCCGCTCACATGTAGATCCCGCCACGACGCTTTGTTTAGAATCGCACTAACCTACAGCCTCCGCTTAGTGTAAATACGTGATCCGGGTCTGGCGATAGAATCGTCTCGATCAGTTGTCAAAGCTTGCATCAACGTAACTGCCATTTATGCGAGCTCTTGTCACCCATATATTTGTGAAACATATCCTTAGTCCTTTTCAGTATTTCGTGATGTTCTCGATCGCTGTCCAGTTGATCCACTCGATTACTTTGGTACCTCCCCCTGCTTTATAGCAAGGCACACATCAGTGTCTAGTACACAGATTGCATACATGATAGAGCCTATGGCTGAAGCATAGGGAACATCTTTCATTTTCTCTCTATCTTCGCTGTGGTCGGGCATTGAGTCTTACTCAACTTCACACCTTGTAATACGTGCAAGAACCCTTTCTTGTGCTTGATCCATTTTGAACTTCTTCAAAATTTTGTCAAGGTATGTGCTTGTGAAAGTCCAATTAAGCCGCCTTGATCTATCTCTATAGATTTTGATGCCCAATATGTAAGCAGCTTCACCGAGGTCTTTCATTGAAAACTCTTATTCAAGCATCCTTTATGCTATCAGAATTCTATATCATTTCGATCAAGTAATATGTCATCTATATATAATACCGTAAATGCTACATAGCTCCCACTCACTTTCTTGTAAATACAAGCTTCTCCAAAAGTCGGTATAGAACCCAAATGCTTTGATCACACTATCAAAGCGCTTATTCCAACTCCGAGATGCTTGCACCAGTCCATAAATGGATCGCTGAGTCAGTACACTTTGTTAGCTCCCTTTGATCGATAAAACCTTCTCGTTGCATCATATACAACTCTTCTTCCAAATCCATTCAGAATGCGCCTTTACATCCATTTGCCAAATTTCATAATCATAAAATGCGGCAATCGCTAACATGATTCGGACAGACTTAAGCATCGCTACGGTGAGAAGGTCTCATCGTAGTCAACCCTTGAACTTGTCGAACCCTTTATGCATAAGTCGAGCTTTGTAGACATAATATTGCCAGCTGCGCCGGTCTTCTTCTTGAAGATCCACTTGTTTTCTATTGTTTGCCTACCCGGCAAGTCAACCAAAGTCCATACTTTGTTTTCATACATGGATCCCATCTCGCATTTCATGGCCTCAAGCCATTTTATGGAATCTGGCTCACCATCGCTTCTTCATAGTTCGTAGGTTCATCATGATCTAGTAGCATGATTTCCGTAATAGGATTACTGTACACTCAAAAGCGGATCTTACCGGTTAATCTACGAGGTTCTCAGAGTAACTTGATCTCAAGTTTCATGATCAACATCATCAACTTCCTCACTATTTGGTGTAGATGTCTCGTAAACCGTTTCTCGCGACAAACTACTTTCAAGTAAGGGAGAAGGTACATTACCTCATCAAGTTCTACTTTCTCCCACTCACTTCTTTTTTGAGAGAAACTCCTTCTAGAAAGGATCCATTCTTGGCAATAAAATGTCTTGCCTTCGGATCCGTGATAGAAGGTGTACCCAACTCGCTCTTTGGGTATCCTATGAAGACACATTCGATTTGGGTTCGAGCTATCAAGTTGAAGCTTTTTCACATAAGCATCGTGATCCCCAAACTTTAAGAAACGATAACTTTGGTTTCTTGCTAAACCATAGTTCATAAGGTGTCGCCTCAACGGATTTTGACGGTGTTCTATTCACAGAATGCAGCCGCCTCTAGAGCGTAACCCCAAAACGATAGCGGTAAATCTGTAAGAGACATCATAGATCGCACCATATCTAGTAAAGTGCGACATGACGCTCGACACACCTATTACTGCCAGGTGTTCCGGTATGCGGAGTTGCTAAACTATTCCGCATTGTTTCAAATGTAGACCAAACTCAGAACTCAAATATTCACCTCCACAATCGATCAGAGAAACTTAATTTTCTTATTACGATGATTTTCAACTTCACTCCAAATTCTTTGAACTTTTCAAATGTTTCAGCTTTATGTTTCATTAAGTAGATATACCCATATCTCGCTTAAATCATCCGTGAAGGTGAGAAAATAACGATATCCGCCATGCAGCCTCAACATTCATCGGACCACATACATCTGTATGTATGATTTCCAACAAATCATTGCTCTCCATAGTACCGAGAACGGGTTTTAGTCATCTTGCCCATGAGGCAAAGGTTCGAAGTGCCAAGTGATTCATAATCAAGTGACTCAAAAGTCCATCAAGATGGAGTTTCTTCATGCGCTTTTACATCGAGCATGACTCTAAAACGGCAAGGGGCACAAATAAGTTGCACTATCATTATCAACTCTCAAGATCTTTTGGTTTCAACATTATGAATATGTGTATCACTACTATCTAGATTCATCAAAATAGACCACTCTTCAAGAGTGCATGACCATAAAAGATATTACTCATATAAATAGAACAACCATTATTCTCTCGATTTAAATGAATAACCGCCTCGCATCAAACAAGATCCAGATGTAATGTTCATGCTCAACGCAGCACCAAATAACAATTATTTAGGTCTAAAACTAACTCGGAAGGTAGATGTAGAGGTAGCGGCCGACCGCGATCACATCGATTTTGGAACCATTTCCCACGCCGATCGCCACCTCGCCCTTTGCCGTTGTTCGCTTAATCCGTAGTCCTCCTGCTTCGAGTTGCAAATATTAGCAATGTAACTGTGATCAAATACCTGTGTGCTATCAACGAGATCTAGTAAGGTAACACATCAATAACATATGTATATCACATATACCTTTGTTCACCTTGCCATCCTTCTTATCTCCGCCAAATACTTGGGGCAGTTCCGCTCAAAGGACCAGTTCTGCTAGTAAGAGAAGCACTCAGTTTCAGTGTTTAGGCCTAGACTTGGGTTTCTTCTCCCCGAAGCAAGTGTCTTGTTTGTCGCTCTTCTTGAAGTTCCTTCTTCTTCCCTTTGCCTTTCTTCTTGAAACTAGTGGTCTTATCGACCATCAACACTTGATGCTCCTTCTTGATTTCTACCTCTGCAGCCTTTAGCATCATGTAAGAGCTCTGTATAGTCTTTACTAACCCTTGCATATTATAGTTCATCGAAGTTTTTGTAGTTTGGTGGCAAGCTGATTGAAGAATTCTCACATGACACAATCATCCGGAAGATTAACTCCCAGCTTGAGTCAAGTGATTGTAATACCTGCACATTTTGAGTATGTGCTCACCGACGCAACTATTCTCCTCCATCTTACAGCCTATAGAACTTATTGGAGACTTCATATCTCTCAATCCGCATTCTGTTGAATATCAACTTCAACTCCTGAACATCTCATATGCTCCATGATGTTCAAAACATCGCTGAAGTCCTTGTTCTAAGCCGTAGCATGGCATAATCGAACTATAGAGTAGTCATCACTTTTGCTCGCCAGACGCTCATAACATCCGGTGTTGCTCCTTAAAGAGTTCTGCACCTAGCGGTGCATCCAGATTTAACTCTTCTATGCAGCAATGAGGATAACTCAACATGTAACCAAATCCAGTCCGTAATTGCTACCATCATCTTTCAACTTTGCTTTCAAGGAACGCATTAAAATTGAATCTGAACAACAAAGCACGAGCCATCTATCTACAATCAAACATAGACAAGCAAGATACTATCAGTACTAAGTTCATGATAAATTTAAGTTCAATTAATCATATTACTTTAAGAACTCCCACTTAGACAGACATCCCTCTAGTCATCTAAGTGATCACGTGATCCAAATCAACTAAACCATAACCGATCATCACGTGAAATGGAGTAGTTTTCAATGGTGAACATCTTATGTCGATCATATCTACTATATGATTCACGCCGACCTTTCGGTCTCCGTGTTCCGAGGCCATATCTCGCATATGCTAGGCTCGCTAAGTATAACCTGAGTATTCTGCGGTAAAAACTGGCTTGCACCCGCGTAGATGGACGAGAGCTTATCACACCGATCATCACGCGGTGTCCGGGCACGATTTAACTTTGGCAACGGTGCATACTGTGGAGAACACTTCTTGATAATTTAGTGAGAGATCATCTTATAATGCTACCGCCAATCAAAGCAAGATAAGATGCATAAAAGATAAACATCACATGCAAATCAAGATAAGTGATATGATATGGTCATCATCATCTTGTGCTTCGCAGATTCCATCTCTCGCAGCACCATCATGATCACCATCGCCATCGGGCGCGACACCTTGATCTCCATCGAGCATCGCTTGTCGCCTCGCCAATCTTATGCTTTCTACGATCATCGCTACCGCTTAGTGATAAAGTAAAGCACACATGTATGCATTGCATTTCATACAATATAGCGACAACCATATGGTTCTGCCACTAACCGATAACTTCGGGTTACAAAACATGATCATCTCATACAATAAAATATAGCATCACGCCTTGACCATATCACATCACAACATGCCCCGCAAAAACAAGTTAGACGCCCTACACTGTTGTTGCAATTTTACGTGGCTGCTACGGGCTTAAGCAAGAACCGATCTCACCCCACGATCAAAAACCACAACGACATTTCACAAATAGACTCCGCTTTTAACCTTCTCAAGGACGGGCGAGCACACTCGTTCAACTAAAGTGAGAGAGACAGAAACCCGCCAATCACCTTTAAGCAACGGAAGTGCTCGAGATGGTGAAACCAGTCAAGCGAAGCTGCACGCGTAATGTCGGTCCGGCCTGCTTCATCTCACAATACCTTGAACCAAAGTATGACATGCTGGTAGGTAGTATGACTTGTATCGCCTCTAACTCACTTATAGGTTCTACTCTGGCAAAACATCAAACCATAAAAACCTAGGCTCGGATGCCATCATTGGGGAACGAGTAATTTCAAAAATTCCTACGCACACGCAAGATCATGGTGATGTATAGCAACAGAGGGGAGAGGTGTTGTCTACGCACTCGAGACCGGGCGAAGCGATCACAACATAGAGGAAGTAGTCGTGACGTTTCCTCTCGCGATCCGACCGATCCCGGCGTTGCATTCAAGGCCCCGAAGTTCTTGACACACGACAGCTCGATGACGCCTCTGCTCCAATCCAAGAGAGCTCGAGAGGAGAGTTTCACAAGACGACGGCGTGGTGACGATCTTGATGTTCTATCGCGCAGGCTTCGCCAAGCTTCTCATGCACTATATGACCGAGGTGGAATATGGTGGAGGGGGCACCAGACACGGCCAAGGAACGATCCAGAGATCAACTTGTGTGTCCTAGGGTGCCCCTGCTCTGTCTCAGATATAAAGGGAGCAGGGGGGTGGCGCCGGCCCTTGGGAGAGCGCGCCACGGAGGAGTCCTACTCCCACCCGGAGTAGGACTCCCCTTTCCTAGTAGAGAGAGATTGGGGAGGAAGAGGGAGAGGGGGGGCGCCGCCTCTCCTTGTCCTATTCGGACTAGGAGAGGCTGCGCCTGCCTCGGCCGGCCCTTCTTCTCCCTCGTCGTGGCCCACTAAGGCCCAATAGCCCCTGGAGGGTTCCGTAATCCTCCTGTCCTAAGAAAATCCCGATTTCACCCGAACCATTCCGCACTCCTAAATATAGGCTTCCAATATATCAATCTTTATGTCTCGACCATTTCGAGACTCTCGCCATGTCCTGTGATCACATCCGGACCAACTAACTTCGGTACATCAAAATACACAAACTCATAATATAACCGCCATCGAAACCTTGTGCGGCGGACTCTACGGTTCGAGAACAATGTAGACATGACCGAGACACGCCTCCAAATAATAACCAATAGCGGACCTCGATGCCCATATTGGTCTTTACATATTCTACTAAGATCTTTATCGGTCGATCAGATAACAACATACGCTGTTCCCTTTGTCATCGGTATGTTACTTCGCCCGAGATTCGATCGCTTCAGATCCAATACCTAGTTCAATCTCAGCATCGCAAGTCTCTTTACTGCTCCGTATACATCATCTCACAGCTAACTCATTAGTCTGTAATGCTTGCAAGGCTTCAGGATGTGTATTACCGAGAGGGCCTAGAGATACCTCTCCCACAATCGGAGTGACAAAACCTAATCTCGAATACGCCAACCCAACATCCGCCTTTTGGAGACACTCAGAGTAATTCCTTTATAATCACCCATACATGCTAGACGCTTTGGTAGCACCCAAAGTGTTCCTCCGTAAACGGAGTTGCATAATCTCACAGTTATAGGAACATGTATAAGTCATGGATAAAAGCAATAGCAACATACTAAACGATCGGGTGTTAAGCTAATGGAATGGGTCATGTCAATCGATCATTCAACTAATCGATGTGACCTTGTTAATCAAATAACAACTCCTTTGTCTATGGTTAGGAAACTTAACCATCTTTGATTAACAAGCTAGTCTAGTAGAGGCATACTAGTGACACTGCTTGTCTATGTATTCACACATGTATTATGTTTCCTGCTAATACAATTCTAGCATGAATAATAAACATTTATCATGAAATAAGGAAATAAATAATAACTTTATTATTGCCTATAGGGCATATTTCCTTCCCAAGCCTCCTCCCAGCCGTGATCACACCCGCCGTTTCTCCTCCGCCTCCACTCGGGTTCCCATTCTCCGCCTCCTCCGCCATCTTGGATCATGTCACGAGCTCGCCGGTTGGCCACAGAAGATCTCTAGGGTGCCAACCTCACCTCGGTGGCTAGGCGCTCGAGCTGATCTTCGCTGGGCTGCCTCGACTACCTTCGTCCCGAGCGGCACTAAGCCGTGCTGCAGCAGCTTCTCGTGAGGAGAAACATGTCGCCACCTGTGCCATAGCTGCTCGTGACACGGTGTCAAGGATGCTTCAATCGCCCAGTGAACGCCAAAGGCGCTGGAGAATGAGTTGTGGCATGCGCGATAAGCTTGCTAAAGAGGTTGGCGCATCGCCGTGCAAAGGAGGAGGAGATGAAGGATCGAGGCCGCCATCGGTGATTGCGACGCCGAAGCTGTCCGCCGATCGCAGCCGCAAGTGAAGACACCGGAGCAGGAGCTGAAGGTGGAGAAGGCCGAAAGGACACTCAAGGCGGGCGTATTGCCGGATTTATCATGTGGCCTTCATGGATTACGAGGAGAGATCTCACAGGCGCCAAGTCGCTTATTTATGATGGTCTAGGAGAAGCCGCTGGTCGGAGCTACGGACGGCCCCGCCAAGCTGCTTCCCTTCCCGGTCGAGGCGCTTGAGGAGGTCGTGGATCCAGCATCGCCCCATGGCCGAGGGAAGCTCATCGTCCTTTCTTTCAGTATACCGACGCGATCCTCGCCACGCCTACCTTCGCAACCTCGATGCCAACCTTGATGATCTCGCTGAAGCCTGTGGGCGCCGAGCGCCTCCGCCATCACGGGCCGAGGCCATGAAGGGCCGAGCGAGGCCTTATCGCGTGTTCAAGCGCCACCATCAAGCGCCTAAGGCAGGTACCGCCGGGTTCCACGGCTCCGGAGGTGGAGCCGACAAGGGCAACTCTACCACGAGAGGCGGGCTCCCAAGTAATCATTTACGCTGCTCAAGGGTGATCTTCCCGCTGCTTCTTTTTCCTCGTTTCAACTCCCCGCAACATGCATCATGCCTCGTGGGAGGCGCTTAAACTTGTGTTTGGTATCGTGAGGACAATTTATGGTTTGTAATATTTGCTTCTCAATTTGCGAGATCTTGGCGTTTCCTTCCTATTTGCTTTGTGTTCTACATCGGCGTGGCTCCGCCCTGCATACCTCAGTCGCCGTTAGCCCCGGCCGGATCACCGTGACGGGACCAAGGAGTGAGGGCTACGCGGGCGTTAGGCTTCCGAGTCGCGATGCTCTAAGTCCCTTGACGCCGTAAACACCAAATAGGAGGGGGGTGTGGAGTAGATCTATCGTTTCACGCCGGCAGGGCCCGGCTCAGAGATACCTCAACCGCCTAGCCTTTCGAACTAAGGAGTGAGGGGCTACGTGAACAGCTAGGCTCCCGAGTCACGATGCTCAGAGTCCCTCGACGCCAAACGGTCTTCATACCTTGGCTCCGCTGGGAGAGGGTACGACACAACCAGGTCCGAGGGCCCTGGCTGGGTGGGCGGCGCCGGCATGACCCAAAGCAGCCCCTCATGTCCAGCCCGGCCACAGGTGCTCCCGGAGGAGGCTGCGGTGCTGAGTCCATACATCGAGCACCTGCTCCTCGAGATTGATACAAACTGCTGGCTTCTCGCTTGTTTATCACCATGAGCTTAGCTGAGGCCAGATGTGTGGTGGGCATAGCCTCCTCGGCAGTGATTGGCCACCAGCAGGAGCATGGTGCTTCCATCGTACATGGGAGGGGGCCGGAGGATTCGCATGTGCTGTACACCCGGCCGACACGTGGGGCTGCACGGTAGGGCTACACGAGGTGTATCTGGCACCCGTGAGCTAGCTGGACTCACGAGGCCCTACCTCAAGGCGGGTTATGCTTGATCTGAGCCTTGGGCGGATGAGTGTTCCTACAAGGTGGTTAGATGCAATGCTCTATGTCCTCGTGTCCTGCCCTCGAGCAAGCTCCAGTCAGCCGCATTGCAGGAACTCCTCAATGAAAGCACCAATGTCGGTGCCAAAACCGCAGATCTTGGGTAGGGGGTCCCGAATCAAGGCCTAGGCGGATGGTAACAGGAGACAAGGGACACGTATGTTTTTACCAGTGTTCGCCCTCCTGTGGAGGTAAAAACCCTACTCCCGCTTGATTAATATTGATGATATAGGTACTACAAGAGTAGATCTACCACGTAGATCAAGGAGGCTAAACCTCAGAAGCTAGCCTATGGTATGATTGTTGTTCGCCCCACGGATTAAAAACCCTCCCGGTTTATATAGACACCGGAGAGGGCTAGGGTTACACAGAGTCGGGTTACAATGATAGGAGATCTACATATCCAGATCGCCAAGCTTGCCTTCCACGCCAAGGAAAGTCCCATCCCGACACGGATGAAGTCTTCAATCTTGTATCTTCATAGTCTTGGAGTCCGCCAATGATGATAGTTCGCTATCCTGACACCCCCTAGTCCAGACTCCTCACCGAGATCACTAAGTCGATCTAGGTTTTCAATCTTGGTGCAGCCGATTTGAACTTTTCGGTCACATCGAGTTGTCAGTAATCGCCATCAGCTATGCATCTCGGTGCCACCGAAGTCCTTCCACTGATCACACCGATGTTGGTCGGGCTATATATTCACATCGGGCAAAAATTTGGAAAACTTTCTCCAAACCTCTTCGCCTACACGCATAGCTTCGCTTCGCCTTCTAGGTCTCCGGATCATCGATTTCGTCCAAATTCTCGTTCAGCTGGTCTCCGCCATTGTCAACGGATTTCATCTCCATTGTTGCAGCCAGAAGCGAAGTTCATCGCCAACTTAGGTATGAACTCGATCACAAGTATATCCACGCTCGATTCTCAAAGACATTGTGTTCTATTATGATTCTTCCCACGATTGAAACACCTCATCCAGTCAAAACAATCCTTAGAATAGATGCGATTTGAAAATTTAGGTTAGGTTTCATTAAAACCATCTCGAACCCACCGAGTTGAAAAACTCGGTCCCACCAATTCGCTAACGGCATTGCACTAGTAACTCTTGTCTCGACTGAGAATTGCTAATCGTGTGACCGATTTTAGAACTTTGTGAAATCCTAGCAGCCTTTGGTACACCGAATCGTGACTCTGGCCTCGACCGAAGTTCACTAGTTTAGGTTCCAAACCTGCTTCAGTATCATCGAAGTTTGAAAATTGGCTGATCCAAAATGCTTTCTCGGGCAAACTAAAACTAAGTTTTTGAATCATTCTTTGCAAAAATTTCGTGATTTTGTGATACTCATCCACTCTATCTCATCTACATCTATTCACAGTGGTTAGCAACAAGGTTTGCAACATGTCCGATCAAAGTGATAGCCGTAACAAGTCGAGGAGCAGATTCACAGTGAGGGCTCTAGTCCTCTAGCACTTGTATGATGGCAAAAGTACACTCCCAGACTTGCCCAAAGCCACCAGACAAGGAAGAAAAGAACCCCAGAATCTGAGGATGAGGATTATGTGGCAAGAGAGGATGAGGCCACTTCCAAAAAGAAAGTGCTCTGAAGGTGTATGGCACACCGAAACAATCAAGCCCTGCATGAAGATCAAGGTGCTCTGCTAAGAGGACTCCCATGTCCAAAGCCAGAGCCTCCACTGCCGCCTTTGGAATCCAAACCCAAAGAGCCTGCTGCAGTGAAAGAAGAGGAAGGAAAGGGTCAAAAAGACCATGGCCAGAGTTGTTGGACAACCTTCCATGGTGGAAGAAGAAGAGGAAGAAGAGGTTGCCGACTAGCACCCAAGGCACAAAAGTCGATGGGTGATGCTATAAGGTCAGGGCTGCAACATCAAAGCCCAAAGAAGCACCCAAAGCTGCCTCAAGCCCAAGAATGCACCAAAGAGGAACACCAGGAGTATACCAATTCCGAGAAGAACAAGGCCCCAAAGGCTCTCAAATCAAGGTCGAGGAAGAAGAAGATGAAGAGCATGTGTTGAGAAAGTCTGGCCAAAGATTCCGCATCACTATGATGTTCATCTGTGGCTGAGAACATGAAGCCGAGAAAGGATGCGTGACTTGATAAAGGAGGTTGTCCGATCCCCTATGCTATCGAGAAGGAATGTTGTTGACTACATGTGTTCCACACTAAGGAACAAAGCAGGATTTCTATGAGAGAAGTTGTTGTGGACAAGAAGCCTATAGTTTGTGACATGAGGTGGGTCGATTGGACCTATATGAAGGAGAATGAGGAACACTATCCTAGAGTGCAAGATAGTTTCATTGCTTGTGGAGTTGCATACTTTGTTGGGCGAAGCTCACAAAGTGGAATGATGAGCCTATTATGCAACCCTACTCCACAACACATTTCTATCTAGATGGCAGGATAGTTTGATGTCTCAAGGTACAAGGTACCAATCAACTATTGAGGAATGGGCCAATCTGATCAATGCCCCAAAGGAGATCAAGATGACTTGGACGTTTATGCCAAGAAAAGATGGATCACAATTCCATGGCTCATACGCATAAGGAGATCCTGTGATGCCGCAGCTTGAGACACATAAATTTGGACTCAGACATTATCTTCTCGTCAGACTCCTAACGATCAACTCGGATCCTAAGGCACACTCTTTTTGCCCAAGTCCGTGACCACAACATGATAAGAGGCCATGCTATAAACTTGCTACACTTGTTTGATGTGCCATAGAAATTCAAGGTCATGAGCCTCATTGTTGAGACTATCAAGAGGACAGCAGCAGATCAGAAGAGAAGTTGTGGGTATGCCCCACAAATTCAAGAGTTGATTAACTCCAAGATGGGCATGTGCACATACTTGCTAGACAAGGAACATTTTGCTATCTATCCAGAATCTGAGGACAACCAAGTGGTTATGGATGAAGATGAACCATCTTCTGTGCATGCTCAAGCCAAGAAGGAGAAGGCAAGGAAAGAGAAGGCTACCAAGATGCCAACAATGGAAGAGGCATCTCAGTACTTTTTGAAGAGCAAACAGGATCAACTAGGCTACTTGATTGCATCCACTCTGAGGATTGAGATGGGGTTGGCCACCTTGACTCAAACCCGTGGAGAGCCCTGGAGAGGATCATGGAGCGTAAGTTCTACAATTTGATGTGAAGGTGACTGAGATCCAAATTGTTGTTGAGCAGCCTTCCAGGATGACATGGAGGAGAGGAAAGGCAAGACAACCATGTACATTTGCCAGAGTGCCTAGAGCTCAGAGATCACCGCAGTGCTGCCAGGATGCATACCGTGAGCCACTTCATCCGCATCAGCTACATGCTACCTCACAGCTCCAATGCAACCAGCTTCAAAGACTCCACACCTCCATCTCCATCTACATCAACCTGATGCTGTGGCCCTGGAGTTCTATCTTCTCCACCACCGAAGATCAAGCCTGAGAGTCGATCTAGTACTATGCATTTTCTATGAACTTTTTGGTAACTTGTTGCCAAAGGCGAGAGAAAATGTATAGATCATAGGTTTTTAGAGAGAGTGTTGCTTGTTGTTCTCTTGCTTTGGTGGTTAAACTTTGATTGTTTGAGATACTCTATGTCCTGTAGGATACTTGATGATCATGTGGTTGATCATATGCCATATTTATGCTTGTTGGATGAGATTATCTTACTTATGCTTATATGATCATTCACTTTGCTTGGTGATGAGTGCATGTATTCAATCTTTTATTATTTTAAGCGCTTCCACCAAGATGTATGTGACATGGAAGAGTAACCCATGAGCCTAATTCCTTGTGCATTTGCAGTCCAAAGCAAATCTTAAACTACGTGACAAATTTAGGGGAGTTCTTGCTTATCACATACTTATCAAAGCCGATTTATGTTTTTTCAATCTTATTATCATTTTGTCGAAGCTTTGATCTATATGTTGTCATCAATTACCCAAAAGGTGAGATTGAAAGTGCAACTATCCCTAGGTGGTTTTGGTAATTCATAATAACATATAGCTCATTGAGCTAATGCTATTCCAAGACAAATATTTCAGGAAAGCTCAATGAATGGCATGGCATGGATGATGAAAAAGGATCCTCAAAAATATTAAGGACAAAGGATTGGCTCAAGCTCAAAAGCTCAAGACTCTTACATTTTACATTTTAGTGATCCAAGATCACATTGAGTCTATAGGAAAAGCCAATACTATCAAGGAGGGATGAGGTGTTGCTTAATGAGCCTCTTGCTTCAAGTGCTTAGTGATATGCTCCAAAAACCCTCAACTACTTTTTCACATCCACATATGACCTAAACCCAAAGTCAAAATCCACCGATTCTTTCTATCCGCGCCACCGAAGTTCAAATGTCATAGCCATCGCCACAAACCCTGTGCAAATCGGTTCATGATAGGGATCTCGGTCTCACCGAGATGGGATTGTAATTCTCCGTTCCATTCAGAACGCTTGGTCTAACCGGGAGCAATCGGTCCCACCGAGATTTGCAATTAAACCTCGCTTCCTTTCGTAACATTTTCGTCTCACCTAAAAGAGTGAATCGGTCCCACCGAAGTTTCTCCGACCAACCTTCCGGTTAGCTAATTACCAAAATCGGTCTCACCGAAGTTTGTGTAATCGGTCTCACCGAGATTACGTTATGCCCTAACCCTAACCATATCGGTCTCAACCAATTGCATGTCGTCCCAACCAAAACCCTAACGGTTCACTAGATTTACTAAATCGGTCCCGACCGAAGTTTGTTGATTCGTCCCACCGAATTTGGTAAATTTGTGTAACGGTTAGATTTTGTGTGGAGGCTTATATACCCCTCCACCTCCCTCTTCATTCGTGGAGAGAGCCATCGAACAAACCTACACTTCCAACCTACCAGCCCAGAGAGAACCACCTACTCATGTGTTGAGGCCAAGATATTCCATTCCTACCATATGAATCTTGATCTCTAGCCTTCCCTTGTTGCTTTCCACTCAAATCTTCTTTCCACCAGATCCAAATCCTATGGAGAGAATTGAGGTTGGGGAGACTATCATTTGAAGCACAAGAGCAAGGAGCTCATCATCAACGCACCATTTGTTACTTTGGAGAGTGGTGTCTCCTAGATTGGCTAGGTGTCACTTGGGAGCCTCCGACAAGATTGTGGAGTTGAACCAAGGAGTTTGTAAGGGCAAGGAGATCGCCACGTGAAGATTCACCCTTAGTGAGGCAAGTCCTTCGTGGGCGACGGCCATGGTGGGATAGACAAGGTTGCTTTTTCGTGACCCTTCATGGGTGGAGCCTCCGTGGACTCACAAGAACTGCTACTCCTTCGTGGGGTTGAAGTTCCATCAACGGGATGTACGATAGCACCACCCATCGGAACCAATTCAAAAACATCCGTTCCAATTTGGCTTGAATCCTCCAAACCCTTCCCTTTACATTCTGCAAGTTGATGTTTTAATTTCCGCGCTCATATACTCTTTGCATGCTTGCTTGAATTGTGTGAAGATTGCTTGACTTGTGCAAAGATAGCTAAAATCGCCAAAGTCTAAAATTGGGAAAAGGTTAAGTTTTAATTGGTCAAGTAGTCTAATCACTCCCCCCTCTAGACATACTTCGGTCCTAACCCACGCCCCTGGCCTTGGCTTTTTTCTCGGGTCAATACCGGAAGCTCGAGAAGGGAGAGGTGCCCCCTCAGTCCTTTGGCGACTTGTTCGCCAAAGTTGAACAGCTCCAGAGATGTGCACGGATCCTCCGGGATAGCCAGCCTCCTTCATCTTGACGTCTGGACACCGCCGAAAACGCCGAGATGATGGCATCCTCACCACCTTGGGGAATCTTGAGGCGAAGGTTGTTAACCCGGATGCTTCAAGGTCTCCCCTGGTTGCTTGATGCGGCGCAGGTCACCCACGATCGGAGGACTTGCCGTGGCCCTTGAAGTTGGTGATGAAGGGCGACATCTCGCCCCAAGAGGAGATCGAGCCGGAGAAAAGTTCAGACCCGTGGGGCACCATCCTTGAGCGCCATGGCAAACCAGGCCGCCATGACCTTTTCGCCCGCTGGCGCCCATGCCCAGCTCAGAGCTGCAGGAACTCCGCGGGTCGGTGTGCCGGCTGGCGAGGAGGCAGATTGCTTGAACTTGCCGCCAGGCAACATCACAAGAGCTGGTGGTGAAGGCACGGCAGCCTTCAAGGACAACCGGGCCCTTTGCGAATGCGGGTTCCTTGGAAAGGCCGCCCGCCAGGGCAGGCGGGTCTTGACGGCGGGCCAAGGATGCGGCCTTGACCGGCCGGAGCGGGAGCACGCGGCGCCTTTCTTGAGGCTAAGGGATTTTTGGCAGCTCCTTTTTGTCGAGCGGCACCGGAAGTGGGTCTTGGCCCAGGCCCAGGCCTTTGGATCCAGAGTGTTTTTGGGGAGGAGGTTGGGGAGGCATTCTTGAGCTGCATCACCCACGCAGGACGGAGGGCGAGGCAAGGAGAGGGACAGGCAGAGGAGCCTCCGGGCACCGACGAAGCCTGGTGATGCAAGCAAGCCCCTTGTAGAGGTTGCCGACGGGCGGTAGAGCAGGAGCTCAAAAGGAGCCGCGCCTCCGGGCTGCGGGGAGCGCGACGAGCATGAGATGACGAACCACCTGGAGTTAGTGAAGAGTGGCGGGGCGGCCTTCCCACCGCACCGAGGGATGCAGCGACGACGTTGCCCGTTTCGCCGGGGGGGGCGGCAGGCGACGGGGAACGATGAGGAGGCCCACCGACGGGAGTCGTCTGGGCGATGCGGGCAACGAGAGCAGCCCGACGCTCGGCGAAGCTCGGCGAAGGCCCGCTTATGGATGCGACGAAGCGACGAACGGGAACAGCGGAAGAAAGATTCCTTTATGCACCCCTTACCGGGCCGGCCAAATGCCTGATATCGGGTTCCGCAAAACCCTTAAGGTTTGAACTCGGGCGACGAAGATCTACTTCCTACCGATCCACGCCCAACGCCCATCGTGAATCTAAGATGCACGATGAACAAACACAAGGACACAAGGTTTATACTAGTTCAGGCCACCCAAGATGTAATACCTTACTCTAGTTTGGGTGTGGTGGATTGCCCTGGGCTGATGATGAAAGATAAAGGAAGAACAGCCTCCGAGAGGTGTTCTTGAGCTGGTGCGGTGTTTACTTGGGTGGATTCGGCCCTATTGGTTAGGGTCAACTCCTTCCCAAATATTGAGCGGAAGGAGCCAACAACAGCCATTTTGAAGGGGAACATCTAGTACAAGTTATCCCGACTAAAGTTGGTCTGACCGCCAAAGGCACCGGGCGATGACGCCTGCCTTTGGGCCCCACGGTGACCTTCCGCCCCGCCCCACCGGTCTTGGTCTCCTGGCACCAAAATGGTAACCTTTTGCTTGATGCCTTGGTATTCCGGTCAAGGCTTGCCCCCTTTGCACCAAAGAGGAAACGAGGACATCAGACCGGCCGGGCGCCCACCGGGCGCCGCCCCGGTCTCGACATTATGGTTTGGCCATGAGCACCTCGCGAGGTACCTCGGATCTATCCGCCTCGCGAGCCTGCCCGTGAGGCCCGCCGAGGAAGCCTTGCATCATCCGCCCAGGAGGCTTGGCCTCGCGGGGTCTTGAGCTTGGCTGATGAAGACGGGCCGACTCCACCCTTGAGCCACGCCCAGCCGAGGCGGCAAGGGGACCCCGCCCTTAACGCCCATGTAGGTGGAGAGCTGGCGCGGGCGCCTTACAAGGCCATGGGGAACCAAATTGGCTTTCACCTTGTCGCCTCCGCCGCCACCCAGACCGTTACCATACCCGAGGAAGCTATCCGGTCCGACATGCCGCCGCATGGCGGCATCTCGGCTTGAACTTGGGTGACCATTCCACCCGCCGCAAAGGAAGGGGCTAAAGGGCACAAGCCCCGGCGCCAAAGGCGCACGAAGTCGGTGGAGAAGTACCCAATTGATGCCGATGGCACGATCTCGACGGACGGGCAGAGGTCCCCAACGCACTCTCTACCCGGGCGCCGGGCCAAATTTCGATTGGGTTCCGCAAAACCCTTGAAAGGTTTGAACTCCGGGGTGCATGCGGAGATCTCAACCTCCTTCCAGCCCGCCTACCCAACCTCATAAGCCTAGCGCGGGCTCAAAGAGACAAAGAGACACAACAGTTTATCTTGGTTTGGGGCCACCTTGTGGTGTAAACCCTTACCCAGCGCTTTTGGTGGATTGCCTCAAGGGCTGAGGATGAACTAGTACAAGGATGAACTGGCCTCAGGAGGTGAGGTGTTCTTGAGCTCAAGAGAGCTAAGGAGGTGGTCGGGTGAGAATGGATCCGATCCCCTCCTGGTGGTGGCTAAGTCCCATTTATAGTGGCCCCGGTCCTTCCCCAAATGTTGGGTGAAGGATCCCACAACCCAGATTCGAAGGGGACAAGTAGTACATCCCATCCTCACTAAAGTGGTCTTTGCCATGAAAAGCCTCCGGGTCGGACGTTGTGGTGGGCCTCGATGATGACTTCCATCATACCGTCTCCCGCAGCCTTTGGTCTTTGTTTTACCGTAATGGAAACCTTTAGCTGATTCCTGACTCCGGCATGTGGCTTGCCTCCCTTGCACAGGAAACTGGCGCTCTGCGCCCACTGGCACTCGCCTGACGTTGGTCATCATGGCTCATGTCAGCTGAGCCTCATGAGGTGCACCTTGCATAGAACTATCTTCCCTCGAGCCAGCTTGAGGAGGCCGATTCCTGGGATCTTGGGTCATCCGGCCATGAGGCTTGGCCTCGCGAGGGTCTTGAGTCATTGATTGCCGGGCCGATTTAGGCCATTGATGGAGCCACTGTCCGCAGGCAAGTCTAGATAACCCCATATCCAAAGATGCCAAATCGCCTTATCTTACAATGTCTATACATTCAATTATTTTTTATTATTAGCCATTTGAATTGGAGGGGTGATTGTTGGTTCAAAACCGACAGATCTTGGGTAGGGGCCTAAGTTATGCCCAAGGATCAATGGTAACAAGAGGCCAGGGACATGATGTTTACCCGTGTTCGTGCTCACTTAATGGAGGTAAAACCCTACTCCCGCTTGATTTATGATTATCGAAAATGAAGATTACAAGAGTTGATCTACCTCGAGACAATGATGGCTAACCCTAGATGTCTAGCCTATGGGAATTCCAACAATAAAGGTTTCCCTATGGACTAACCCTCCAAAATATATACAAACCGAAGGGGTCTATGGATGGTACAAAGCGGTTTATCGGAAGGAAACCTCCCGGACTCTATTCGTTCCCACGCATTGAGAAGTCCCATCCCAACATGGTAGATGATCTTTGACGGGATCTCAGACGCCCAAGCAACCCAGCCCAAACTCCTAGGCCGGACATCCGAGGACCCCCGAATCGAGGACTCCTCAAGAATTTAACTTGCTCGCAATGTCGATGTAGTATGCGGACACAAGTTTTGGCTTTGCAAGGCGGGTTCTCCTTTATACCGGATTGAAGATAGCCCAAAGATTGGTTTCCATGTCAGTCTTTATGATTCCTCCGCCGCCGATTTCCATGCGCTTGGAGTGAATGTGAACGGTCCGTTATCCTTGTATTTAAATATTCCCGCAGGGACAAACCCGGCTTATAAAGCGAGGCGAGATCCCTAAGCCGACATCTTGCATCGCACCCAAAAGCACCAGAGCAAGCCACAAAAAATCATGACGAAGCCCGGTTCTTCCTCGGCCCTCATGGCCCGCAAGAGGGGATTAGAGTTGTTCCATATCTCACCTCCGCCTGAGTCGACTCCATATGCAAGGATACCTTCCTCCCCGCATCTAGTCTCGGTAAGGGCGGGCTAACCACCATAGGCACCGATGCATTGGGAGAATTTCCCCAATCCCCCAAGGGAGAGGGTGTGATTTACCTCATTTTTTTGAGGGGCGGGATTCCCATCCACCCCTTCCTTAGGGGCCCATCGAACACTATGGGATCCAAAACAACCTCACACCAGGTTCTATCCTCATATTTCTGGTTTTGTCGCCTTTCCAAAACTGTTCCTCGGGTTTGGGGCCTACTAACTATGGAAAAGGTTCTTTTCGCTTTTTGTCCCCCACCATCGGGCGGCGGGTCTATTATTGAAGTGGGGTGTCGGATGGCGGACGCCTGATCCCACTTTTGGGGACTCCAAAGAAGGGATCTACCAAATGGTCTTTGGAATGGTTCTACATTGACGATGTACTCCTTCCGCATTTCTGTTCAAGGGATCCGAATTTTCCAAATACCTTTGAAGAAGCTATATAACGGGGCCCCAAATTTCCGCCCAAGAAGAAGTGAAGGTGATGAATAAACAAGATCGCTTATTGACCCATTCCGACTCTCCATCGAGAAGTTATGGCTATCACAATAAAGAGATGCATTCAGCCACTTCAATCCCGAAAGTGACCTTTATGGAACTACACGGAGGACGAATCCCGCTTATAGGCTTAAAGGGGCCGATGGCCAGTCAAGATTAGCGGCAGCTCGCCCAACCATATAAAGGAGAGGAAGAGGACTTTATGCATGTAAATTGGAAGTTTATTCCATTTACCTCCCTATTGAATGGGTAAGTTTTTTAACCGCCAATGCTTTTTATCCATAGGAATGCACTATCCAATACCTTGGCTATTTGTTTTTTGAATAATATGGAGGCAGTTGTCGAGAACATTAACCGCCCCGCCCCCAGCCAGAGGATCATGATCACGATGAAGACCCCGGATTCCATGAGGATCCGCAATATTTGTAGAGTTCAAAGATGGAGTCTACTATCGTGCAAGCCTTGTCGGCTCAGAGGTGGCCATTATGGCTGATCCCCAATCTTTATCCATTCGTGAAGGTAAGTGCACGGAAACCAATTTTCTAGGAAAAGGAATAATTCCACCCGCTCCTTATCTTCTACATTGACCATGCTTGCAGGATCGGTGCCAAAGCCGCATTCCAAGGAAGGGCTTACCAAGAAAAGGTCAAGATCCTAGCAAGGGCCGTGGAAAATGAAAGGAGGATGGCGCTCCGATCCTGCTCCACCATCAAAAAGGTATATATTCTTTGTTATTATTCGTCCGGAAGTCGAGCCATCATTCAATCCTCCGCTTATTATTGCAGGAGGGGTTTCACGACCGTGGGTAAGGTCTTAGCCACCAAGGCGATTAATCCGCACCGGAGATACAAGGGGACGGGGCGATCCGACGCAGATAGACTAGATCATCGCACGGAGATCCGGATGAGATGTCCTGACCAACTCCAAAGTCGAGGCGGCGAACCATCATCACTTAATAGAAGCCTTTACCCCGCCTTTAATAGAGCCAGGAGTTCAACACCCTAAATCAGGGTGCTTATATCCGAAGGTCCGGGAGCATCACCCGCCCGCCCGTTTTCAAAGGATATGCAAAAATTTTCAAAATTTAATGGATAGATAGTAGTAGTATTTTGAGACTTAAAGCGGTGACCAAACCGATTTAAGGATAGTTTGATGATCATAGATTCTCAAGGAGAAGAATAGTGCACCGACCGAGAGCTTGAAGAAATAAAGAGTGCCCCAATGTACTATGGCAATGATAAAAAATTGGAGGAGGAAGTAAAGAAAAGCCAAGAGATAAAGAGCTTAAGGCTCAACCTTAGAGGCACAACAAGAAAACAGAAACTAAAGGATGGTATATTCCGATGTCTTAAGTAACCGTCCGGATTATTTGAGAGAATCATATAATGCGGAATATGATAGTTCGCTTGATGCGTTGTTCGAACCCCCCGAGGAGAAAATGTCACCAGAGTGACATTCCAAGGAGCTTAAGCCGCACGAAAGTGTTTTGGAAGGAGATGAAGAATATGGCCAAAGCCTTATGGCCCTCCGAGGAGTCCTCGACTAGGGGTGTCCGGATAGCCGGACTATCATCATCACCGACTCCAATACTATGAAGATACAAGATTGAAGACTTCGCCCCATGTCCTGGATGGGACTTTCTTGGCGTGGAAGGCAAGCTTGGCGATATGGATATGTAGATCTCCTACCATTGTAACCGACTCGGTAACCCTAGCCCTCTCCTGTCTATATAAAACCAGAGGGTTTTAGTCCCAGAGGACACACAACCATTACAACAATCATACCATAGGCTAGCTTCTACGGGTTTAGCCCCTTGATCTCGTGGTAGATCCACCTTGTACTACCCATATCATCAATATCAATCAAGCGGAGTAGGGTTTTACTCCATCGAGAGGGCCCAACTGGGTAAAAACATCGCGGTCCCTTGTCTCCTCGTTACCATCCGCCTTAGACGCACAATTCCGGGCCCCCACCCGAGATCCGCCGGTTTTGACACCACATTGGTGCTTTATTGAGAGTTCCTCCGTGTCGCCACCGATAGGCTTGATGGCTTCTTCCAAACAACAACGCAAGTTTGGGTGAGAATTTTTCCCCGACAGATATTCGTGGTTCGGGCGGTTTTGCACCGCAGGCCAATTCACTTGGCCATCCGGAGCAGATCAAGCTACGCCCGCCATCGGGTCGTTTGAAGCTCAACTTCACCCGACACCCACGGAGACTTGATCTTCGACGGATTCGAAAAACCGGCTGCCGCCTGGTCACCATGGGCATGATTTAGCTCCCAACCGACAAAGGCCTGAGGCCGCAAACAGTCCGCCCGACCCATAGTTCGGAGACCGCGGCAGACGAGGAATTGTGGCTGACACCGCCGGAGCTGCAACTTCTACGGCGATGGAGCCAAATCGACATTGTCCCTTATAAAGCTCGGATCGAGGCGCCGGACCTTGCCGGATCCAACCTCCGCGCCCGCCAATCGAATCCGAACGCCGATCATGGAGTTCACCGCCACGACATCTTTCAAAGACTCACCCTTTGGCCCATCCTAAATTCGCAAAGCATCCTCGTTATCGGAGAACCCCGCCGGATCGGGCGTGGTTGGGATGCGGACAAGAAATTCAAAGCCCACCCACCACCCACTTTGTAGCCCATCGCCAGCATCTAACCGACATGCTAGACTACGACCAAGACATCAACGTATGGGACGATTTTGGGAGACGACAAGAACCAGCCCCACAGTGGAATCGAAGACCACCGGCCATACGAATATACATGGTGGACACCCCAAAGGATGGGGGAACCAAAGCTGGAGGCGATTCTTCTAAGAAACAACCCAAGCGCCATTGCCGCCCGGCCTAAATCCCGCCACAAGAAGAATGGAGATTCCGACCGAGATAATAACACCCCAAAGAGTGCCAAGACAACCCTCCAAAGAAGATTCAGCACAGAGGAAAGGAAGTTAGCCCTCAAGAGAGAGCGCAGACGAGGAGGATGAAAATTACATGCCTCCCTCCGGAGACGAGGCAAGCCTCAACGAAACGAACTGGCCGGCGATCCCGCCAACAAAGGCTGCTTTAAACGCAGGTTATCCGCCAACGCAAAGAGCCTAAAGAAAAAGCAGCAAAACTTCAAGCTGATCAAGACCCGGCCGGCAGATGGACCGAGGTCCTCGCGTCAAGAGTATGAACTCAACGCCCAAAAAGCTACCAAAACGCAAGGTTCTCCGATAGAGGAGGAAACATAAACCTTCATCACCAACGAAAACGGCAGAACCGACCACCCCGTGGTCGCGAAGGAGAGGCATCTCGCCCCATCAGGACCGCACTCGCACCGCCGAAAAAGTACTTAAGACAACGCCTTTCTTGAGCTACGCCGTGATATTGCTCAATAAGGCACCCACACCCACTATGCTTCATGCAAAGTAATGGATCATCAAATCCTCAAGGGTTTAAACCCGGAACATTGAATCCCACGATGGCACAACACCCCAGTGACACTGCTTGTCTATGTATTCACACATGTATTATGTTTCCCTTAATACAATTCTAGCATGAATAATAAACATTTATCATGAAATAAGGAAATAAATAATAACTTTATTATTGCCTATAGGGCATATTTCCTTCCCAAGCCTCCTGTGCCGTGATCACACCGCCGCTTCTCCTCCTCGCTTCCATCGTTCCGATTCTCCGCCTCCGCCATCTTGGATCATGCTGCTGAGCTGGTCGGCCAGAGAAGATCTCTAGGGTGCCAACCTCGCCGTGGCTAGGCGCTCGAGCTGATCTCTGCCGGGCTCGCCTCACCTTCGTCCGAAGCGGCACTTAAGCCGTGCTGCGGCAGCTTCGAGGAGGAGAAACATGTCGCCACCTGTGCCATAGCTGCTCGTGACACGGTGTTGAAGGATGCTTCAATCGCCCAGAACGCTAAGGCGCCGAGAATGAGTTGGGCATGCGCGATAAGCTTGCCAAAGAGGTTGGCGACCGCAGCAAAGGAGGAGGAGATGAAGGATCGGGGCCGCCATCGAGGATTGCGACGCCGAGCTGTCTCGCCGATCGCAGCCGAAAGTGAAGACACCGGAGCAGGAGCTGAAGGTGGAGAAGGCCGAAGGACACCAAGGCAAGGTATGGCCGACCATCATGTGGCCTTCATGGATTACGAGGAGAGATCTCAGGCGCCAAGTCGCATTTACTGATGGTCTAGAGAAGCCGCTGGTCGAGCTACGGACGGCCCCGCCAAGCTGCTTCCCTTCCCGGTCGAGGCGCTGAGGAGGTCGGACCAGCATCGCCCCATGGCCGAGGTTGAAGCTCGGCCCTTCTTTCCGTGGCCGACGCGATCCTCGCCACGCCTACTTCGCAACCTCGATGCCAACCTTGATGATCTCGTCAAGCTCAGGCGCGAGCGCCCGCCACGGCCGAGGCCATGAAGGGCCGAGCTGAGGCCTCATCGGCGGTTCTCGCGCCATCAAGGCTTCAAGGCAGGTACCGCTGGTTCCACGGCTCCGGAGGTGGAGCCGACAAGGGCAACTCTACCACGGAGGCGGGCTCTGCCAACCATTTGACGCTGCTCAAGGGTGATCTTCCCGCTTCTTTTCCTGTTTCAACTCCCGCAACATGCATCATGCCTCGTGGAGGCGCTTAAACTTGTGTTTGGTATCGTGAGGACAATTTATGGTTTGTAATATTTGCTTCAATTTGCGAGATCTTGCGTTTCTTCCTATTTGCTTTGTGTTCTACATCGGCAGGCCCGCCCTGCATACCTCACTGCTAGCCCCTACCGGATCACCAGACGGGACCAAGGAGTGAGGGGCTACGGGCGTTAGGTCCCGAGTCGCGATGCTCAAGTCCCCTTGACGCGCAAACACCAAATAGGAGGGGTGTAGGAGTAGATCTATCGTTTCACGCCGGCAGGCCCGGCCGCAAGATACCTCAACCGCCGTTAGCCTTTCGAACTAAGGAGTGAGGGCTACGTGAACAGTTAGGCTCCCGAGTCACGATGCTCAGAGTCCCTCGACGCCAAACGGTCTTCATACCTTGGCTCCGGCCGGGAGAGAGGCACGACAACCAGGTCCGAGGGCCTGGCTGGGTGGCGGCGCTGGCATGACCCAAGCAGCCCCCATGTCCAGCCTGGCCGGTGCTCCCGGAGGAGGCGCTGGTGAGTCCGCATAATCCGAGCACGGCCTCGAGATTGATACAGCCGCTGGCTTCCTCAGCTTGTTTATCACCAGTGAGCGAAGGCCAGATGTGTACGGGCATAGCCGCCTCGGCAAGATTGCCACCAACATGAGCATGGTGCTTCCACTGTACATGGGAGGGGCCGGAGGAGCCCTGGCGTACAGCCCCCGACACGTGGCTGCACGTAGGGCTACACGAGGTGTATCTGGCACCCGTGAGCTAGCGGACTCACGAGGCCCTACCTCAAGGCGGGTTCGCTTGATCTTGAGCCTGGGCGGATGAGTGTTCCTACAAGGTGGTTAGATGCAATGCTCTATGTCCTCGTGTCCCCTCGAGCAAGCTCAGCCACGCAGAGGAACTCTCAATGAAAGCACCAATGTCGGTGTCAAAACCGCAGATCTTGGGTAGGGGGTCCCAATCGGCCTAGGCGGATGGTAACAGGAGACAAGGGACACGTATGTTTTTACCTGGTTCGCCTCTCGTGGAGGTAAAACCCTACTCCCGCTTGATTAATATTGATGATATAGGTACTACAAGAGTAGATCTACCACGAGATCAAGGAGGCTAAACCCAGAAGCTAGCCTATGGTATGATTGTTGTTCGCCCCACGGACTAAAACCTCCGTTTATATAGACACCGGAGAGGGCTAGGGTTACACAGAGTCGGTTACAATGATAGGAGATCTACATATCCAGACGCCAAGCTTGCCTTCCACGCCAAGGAAAGTCCCATCCGACACGGATGAAGTCTTCAATCTTGTATCTTCATAGTCTTGGAGTCCGCCAATGATGATAGTTCGCTATCCGACACCCCCTAGTCCAGACTCCTCACCGAGATCACTAAGTCGATCTAGGTTTTCAATCTTGGTGCAGCCGATTTGAACTTTTCGTCACATCGAGTTGTCAGAATCGCCAATCGCTATGCATCTCGGTGCCACCGAGTCCTTCCACTGATCACACCGACAAAGGTCGGGCTATATATTCACACGGGCAAAATTTGGAAAACTTTCTCCAAACCTCTTCGCCCACGCATAGCTCGCTCCTTCTAGGTCTCCGGATCATCGATTTGCCGCCACGCCTCGTCAGCGGTCTCCGCCATTGCCAACGGATTTCATCTCCGCTGTTGCAGCCAGAAGCGAGTTCATCGCTAACTAGGTATGAACTCGATCACAGTTATCCACGCCGATTCTCAGACATTGTGTTCATTATGATTCTTCCCACGATTGAAACACCTCATCCAATAAAACAATCCTTAGAATAGATGCGATTTGAAAATTTAGGTTAGGTTTCAAAACCATCTCGAACCCACCGAGTTGAAAAACTCGGTCCCACCAATTCGCTAACGGCATTGCACTAGTAACTCTTGGCCCGACGAGAATTGCTAATCGGTGTGACCGATTTTAGAACTTTGTGAAACCTAGCAGCCTTGGTACATCAATCGTGACTCTGTCCGACCGAAGTTCACTAGTTTAGGTTCCAAAACTGCTTCGGTATCATCGAGTTTGAAAATTGGTTGATCCAAAATGCTTTCGTGGCAAACTAAAACTAAGTTTTTGAATCATTCTTTGCAAAAATCTCTATTTTGTGATACTCATCCACTCTATCTCATCTACATCTATTCACTGTGGTTAGCAACAAGGTTTGCAACATGTCCGATCAAAGTGATAGCCGTACAAGTCGAGGAGCAGATTCACATGAGTGAGGGCACTAGTCCTCTAGCACTTCGATGATGGCAGGTACACTCCCAGAATTTGCCCAAAGCTGCCACCAGACAAGGAAGAAAAGAACCTTTAATCTGAGGATGAGGATTATGTGGCAGTAGAGGATGAGGCCACTTCCAAAAAGAAAGTGCTCAGAAAGGTGTATGGCACAGCTGCAACAATCAAGCCCGCATGAAGATCAAGGTGCCGCTAAGAGGACTCCCATGTCCAAAGCCGAGCTCCACTCGCCGCCTTTGGAATCCAAACCCAAAGAGCCTGCTGCAGAAGGAAAGAAGAGGAAGGAAAGGGTCAAAAAGACCATGGCCAGAGTTGTTGGACAACCTTCCATGGTGGAAGAAGAAGAGGAAGAAGAGGTTGTCGACTAGCACCCAAGGCACAAAAGCGATGGGTGATGCTATAAGGTCAGGCTGCAACATCAAAGCCCAAAGAAGCACCCAAAGCTGCCTCCAAGCCCAAGAATGCACCAAAGAGGAACACCAGAGTATACCAATGCGAGAAGAACAAGGCCCCAAAGGTTCAAACTCAAGGTCGAGGAAGAAGAAGATGAAGAGCATGTGTTGAGAAAGTCAAGCCAAAGATTCCGACACAATGATGTTCATCCTGGCTGAGAACATGAAGCTGAGAAAGGATGACTCTGGACAAGGAGGTTGTCCGATCCCTATGCTATCGAGAAGGAATGTTGTTGACTACATGTTCCACACTAAGGAACAGCAGGATTTCTATGAGAAGTTGTTGTTGGACAAGAAGCCTATAGTTTGTGACATGAGGTGGGTCGATTGGACCTACATGAAGGAGAATGAGGAACACTATCCTAGAGTGCAAGATAGTTCATTGCTTGTGGAGTTGCATACTTTGTTGGGGAAGCTCACAAAGTGGAATGATGAGCTCATTATGCAATTCTACTCCACAACACATTTCTATCTAGATGGCAGGATAGTTTGGATGTCTGAAGGTACAAGGTACCAATCAACTATTGAGGAATGGGCCAATCTGATCAATGCCCCAAAGGAGACTGAAGATGACTTGGACGTTTATGCCAAGAAAAAGATGGATCACAATTCCATGGCTCATACGCATAAGGAGATCCCAGATGCTGCAGCTGAGACACATAAATTTGGACCAGACATTATCTTCGTCAGACTCCCAACGATCAACTCGGATCCTAAGGCACACTCTTTTGCCCAAGTCAGGTGACCACAACATGATAAGAGGCCATGCTATAAACTTGCTACACTTGTTTGATGTGCCACAGAAATTCAAGGTCATGAGCCTCATTGTTGAGACTATCAAGAGGATAGCAGCAGACCAGAAGAGAAGTTGTGGGTATGCCCCACAAATTCAAGAGTTGATTAACTCCAAGATGGGCACAGGCACATACTTGCTAGACAAGGAACATTTTGCTATCTATCCAGAATCTGAGGACAACCAAGTGGTTATGGATGAAGATGAACCATCTTCTGTGCATGCTCAAGCCAAGAAGGAGAAGGCAAGGAAAGAGAAGGCTACCAAGATGCCAACAATGGAAGAGGCATCTCAGTACTTTTTGAAGAGCAAACAGGATCAACTAGGCTACTTGATTGCATCCACTCTGAGGATTGAGATGGGGTTGGCCACCTTGACTCAAAACCAGGAGAGCCTGGAGAGGATCATGGAGCAGAAGTTCTACAATTTGGATGTGAAGGTGACTGAGATCCAGTCTGTTGTTGAGCAGCTTCAGGATGACATGGAGGAGAGGAAAGGCAAGACAACCACAGATGCATTTGCCAGAGTGCCTAGAGCTCAGAGATCACCGCAGTGCTGATGCACACCGAGCCACTTCATCTGCACTACACATGCTCCTACAGCTCCAATGCAACCAGCTTCAAGACCCACACCTCCATCTCCATCTACATCAACTGATGCTTTGCCCTGGAGTTCTATCTTCTCCACCACCAAGATCAAGCCCGAGAGTCGATCTAGTACTATGCATTTTCTATGAACTTTTGGTAACTTGTTGCCAAAGGGAGAAAATGTATAGATCATAGGTTTCAGAGAGAGTGTTGCTTTTGTTCTCTTGCTTTGGTGGTTAAACTTTGATTGTTTGAGATACTCTATGTCTGTAGGATACTTGATGATCATGTGGTTGATCATATGCTACATTTATGCTTGTTGATGAGATTATCTTACTTATGCTTATATGATCATTCACTTTGCTTGGTGATGAGTGCATGTATTCAATCTTTATTATTTTAAGCGCTCCACCAAGATGTATGTGACATGGAAGAGTAACCCATGAGCCTAATTCCTTGTGCATTTGCAATCCAAAGCAAATCTTAAACTACGCACAAATTTAGGGGAGCTCTTGCTTATCACATACTTATCAAAGCTTATTTATGTTTTTCAATCTTATTATCATTTGTCGAAGCTTTGATCTATATGTTGTCATCAATTACCAAAAAGGGGGAGATTGAAAGTGCAACTATCCCTAGGTGGTTTTGGTAATTCATAATAACATATAGCTCATTGAGCTAATGCTATTCCAAGACAAATATTTCAGGAAAGCTCAATGAATGGCATGGCATGGATGATGAAAGTGGATCCTCAAAATATTAAGGACAAAGGATTGGCTCAAGCTCAAAAGCTCAAGACTCTACATTTTACATTTTAGTGATCCAAGATCACATTGAGTCTATAGGAAAAGCCAATACTATCAAGGAGGGATGAGGTGTTGCTTAATGAGCCTCTTGCTTCAAGTGCTTAGTGATATGCTCCAAAACCCTCAACTACTTTCTCACATCCACATATGACCTAAACCCAAAGTCAAAATCCACCGATTCTTTCTATCCGCGCCACCGAAGTTCAAATGTCATAGCCATCGCCACAAACCCTGTGCAAATCGGTTCATCGATAGGGATCTCGGTCTCACCGAGATGGGATTGTAATCTCCTGCTTCCATTCAGAACGCTTCGGTCTAACCGGTGAGCAATCGGTCCCACCGAGATTGCAATGTAAACTCTCTGCTTCCTTTCGTAACATTTCGGTCTCACCTAAAAGAGTGAATCGGTCCCACCGAAGTTTACTCCGACCAACTCTCCGGTTAGCTAATTACCAAAATCGGTCTCACCGAAGTTTGTGTAATCGGTCTCACCGAGATTACGTTATGCCCTAACCCTAACCATATCGGTCTCACCAATTGCATGTCGGTCCCAATCAAACCCTAACGGTCACTAGATTTACTAAATCGGTCCGACCGAAGTTTGTTGATTCGTCCCACCGAATTTGGTAAATTGTGTGTAACGGTTAGATTTTGTGTGGAGGCTTATATACCCTCCACCTCCTCTTCATTCGTGGAGAGAGCCATCGAACAAACCTACACTTCCAACCTACCATTCCGAGAGAGAACCACCTACTCATGTGTTGAGGCCAAGATATTCCATTCCTACCATATGAATCTTGATCTCTAGCCTTCCCTGTTGCTTTCCACTCAAATCTTCTTTCCACCAGATCCAAATCCTATGAGAGAGAATTGAGTGTTGGGGAGACTATCATTTGAAGCACAAGAGCAAGGAGCTCATCATCAACGCACCATTTGTTACTTCTTGGAGAGTGGTGTCTCCTAGATTGGCTAGGTGTCACTTGGGAGCCTCCGACAAGATTGTGGAGTTGAACCAAGGAGTTTGTAAGGGCAAGGAGATCGCTACTTGTGAAGATCACCTAGTGAGGCAAGTCCTTCGTGGGCGACGGCCATGGTGGGATAGACAAGGTTGCTTCTTCGTGACCCTTCATGGGTGGAGCCTCCGTGGACTCACAAGAACTGCTACTCCTTCGTGGGTTGAAGTTCCATCAACGTGGATGTACGATAGCACCACCCATCGGAACCACACAAAAACATCTGGTTCCAATTGCTTGAATCCTCCAAACCCTTCCCTTTACATTCTTGCAAGTTGCATGCTTTAATTTCCGCTGCTCATATACTCTTTGCATGCTTGCTTGAATTGTGTGAAGATTGCTTGACTTGTGCAAAGATAGCTAAAATCTGCCAAAGTCTAAAATTGGGAAAAGGTTAAGTTTTTAATTGGTCAAGTAGTCTAATCACCCCCCTCTCTAGACATACTTCAAGGTCCTCACCTTCACGCCCTGGCCTTGGCTTTTTCTTCGGGTCAACACCGAAGCTCGAGAAGGAGAGGTGCCCTCCTCAGCCCTTTGGCGCACTTGTTCGCCAAGTTGAACAGCTCCAGAGATGTGCACGATCCTCATGGATAGCCAGCTCTCCTTCATCTTGACGTCATGACACCGCCGTAAAACGCCGAGATGATGGCATCCTCACCACCTTGGGAATCTTGAGGCGAAGCGTTGTTAAGCCCGATGTACTTCGCAAGGTCTTCCTGCTGTCGCTGATGCGGCGCAGTCACCCACGATCGGAGGACGTTGCAAGTGCCCTAGAAGTTGGTGATGAAGGGCGACATCTCGCCCCAAGAGGAGATCGAGCCGAGACAAGTTCAGACCCAAAGTGGGCACTATCTTGAGCGCCATGGCAAACCAGTTCGCCATGACCTTTTCGCCTCGCTGGCGCCCATGCCCAGCTGAGAGCTGCAGGAACTCCGCGGGTCGGTAGTGCCGCGCGAGGAGGCAGATCTGCTTGAACTTGCCTGCCAGCAACATCCAAGAGCTGGTGGTGAAGGCACGGCAGCTCATAGGCCACCAAGCCCTTTGCGATGCGGGCTTGTTGAAATTTCGCGCCGCCAGGGCAGGCGGGTCTTGACGCGGGCGCAAGGATGCGGTCTTGACGGCCGGAGCGGGAGCACGCGAGCGCCTTCTTGAGGCTAAGGGATTTCTGGCAGCCTTTCTTGTCGAGCGGCACTCGAAGCTGGGTCTCGGCCCAGGGCCAGGCTTTGGATCCAGAGTGCTTCTTGGGGAGGAGGTGGCGGAGGCACCTCTTGAGCTGCATCACCCACGCAGGACGGAGGGCGAGGCAGTGAGAGGGACAGCGCAGAGAGCCTCTCGGCACCGACGAGCCTGTGATGCAAGCAAGCTACTCTTGTAGAGGTGCCGACGGGCGGTAGAGCAGGAGCTCAAAGTGCAGACGCACAGCGTCTGCGGGAGCGCGACGAGCATGAGATGACGAACCAGCTGGAGTTAGTGACAGAGTGGCGGTGCGGCCTTCCCACCGCACCGAGGGATGCAGCGACGACGCTTTCTGCTCGTTCCCCGCCTGGCCGGTGGGGGCGTTGGCGGCAGGCGACGGGGAACGATGAGGAGGCCCACCGACGGGAGTCGTCTGGGCGATGCGGGCAACGAGAGCAGCCCGACGCTCGGCGCGAGCTCGGCGAGCGTCCGCCATGGATGCGACGAGCGATCGAACGTGGAACAGCGGAAGAAAGATTCCTTATGCACCTTACCGGCGCGCCAAATGTCTGATATCGGTTCGCAAAACCCTTAAGGTTTGAACTCTGGGGTGCGCACGAAGATCTACTTCCTACCGATCCACGCCCTAACGCCTCATCGTGAATCTAAGATGCACGATGAACAACACAAGGACACAAGGTTTATACTAGTTCAGGCCACCGCATGATGTAATACCTTACTCTAGTTTGTGGTGTGGTGGATTGCCTCGGGCTGATGATGAATAAGATAAAGGAAGAACAGCCTCAGAGAGGTGTTCTTGAGCTGGTGCGGTGCTCTACTTGGGTGGATTCGGTCTCTATTGGCTAGGTCAGAACTCCTTCCCAAATATTGAGCGGGAAGGGAGCCAACAACAGCCATTTTGAAGGGGAACATCTAGTACAAGTTATCCCGACTAAAGTTGGTCTGACCGCCAAAGGCACCGGGCGATGACGCTCGCCTGGGCCCCACGGTGACCTCCGCCCCGCCGCTTCACCGTCTTGGTCTCGTGCACCAAAATGGTAACCTTTGCTTGATGCCTTGGTATTCGCGTCAAGGCTGCCCCCTTTGCACCAAAGAGGAAACGAGGACATCAGACTGGCCGGGCGCTCACCGGCGCCGCTCGTCTCGATCATTATGGCTATGCCATGAGCACCTCGCGAGGTACCTGCTGATCTATCCGCCTCGCGAGCCTGCCCGTGAGGCCGCCCGAGGAAGCCTTGCATCATCCGCCCAGGAGGCTTGGCCTCGCGAGGGTCTTGAGCTTGGGCTGATGAAGACGGGCCGACATGGCACCCCTTGAGCCACGCCCAGCCGAGGCGTGCAAGTCTGGGACCCCTGCTCCTAACGCCCATGTAGGTGGAGAGCTGGCGCGGGCGCCTTACAAGGCCATGGGGAACCAGCTTGGCTTCACCTTGTCGCCTCCGCCGCCACCCAGACTGCTCCACCATACCGAGGAAGCCATCCGGGTCTGACATGCCGTCATAGCATGGCGGCATCTCGGGCTTGAACTTGGGTGACCATTCCACCCGCCGCAAGGAAGGGGCTAAAGGGCACAGCCCCGGCGCTTCTTCAAAGGCGTGCGTCAGCGAGTCGGTGGAGAAGTACCCACCATTGATGCCGATGGCACGATCTGACGGACGGGGCAGAGGTCCCCAACGCACCCCTACCTGGCGCGCCAAATTTCAGATTACGGGTTCCGCAAACCCTTGAAAGGTTTGAACTCTGGGGTGCATGCGGAGATCTCAACCTACCCAGCCTGCCTACTCGCAATCCTCATAAGCCTAGCGCGTCGGGCTCAAAGAGACAAAGAGACACAACAGTTTATCTTGGTTTGGGCCACCTTGTGGTGTAATACCCTACTCCAGCGTTTTGGTGGATTGCCTCGAAGGGCTGAGGATGAACTAGTACAGTGGATGAACTGGCCTCAGGAGGTGAGGTGTTCTTGAGCTCAAGAGAGTAGAGGTGGTCGGGTGAGAATGGATCCGATCCCCCTCCTTGGTGGTGGCTAAGTCCTATTTATAGTGGCCCCGGTCCTCTTCCCAAATGTTGGCAGTGAAGGATCCCACAACGCCAGATTCGAAGGGGACAAGTAGTACATCCTATCCCGACTAAAGTGGTCTTGCCATGAAAAGCCTCCGTCGTGACGTTGTGGTGGGCTCGATGATGACTTCCATCATACCGCTCCGCAGCCTTGGTCTTGTTTTACCGTAATGGAAACCTTTAGCTGATTCCTCGACTCGGCATGTGGCTTGCCTCCTTGCACAGAAACCGGCGCTCATACCACCGGCACTCGGCCGACGTTGGTCATCATGGCTCATGTCACCGAGCCTCATGAGGTGCACCTTGCATAGAACTATCTCGCTCGAGCCAGCTTGAGGAGGCCGATTCCTGGGATCTTGGTCATCCGCCATGAGGCTTGGCCTCGCGAGGGTCTTGAGTCATTGATGTCAAGCGGGCATTAGGCCATTGATGGAGCTACCTGTCGCAGTGCAAGTCTAGATACCCCATATCCAAAGATGCCATATCGCTTATCTTACAATGTCTATACATTCAATTACTTTTCTTATTATTAGCCATTTGAATTGAGGGGTGATTGTTGGTGTCAAACCGACAGATCTTGGGTAGGGGCCTAAGCTATGCGCCTAAGGATCAATGGTAACAAGAGGTCAGGGACATGATGTTTACCCGTGTTCGTGCTCACTTAATGGAGGTAAAACCCTACTCCCGCTTGATTTATGATTATCGAGTATGAAGATTACAAGAGTGATCTACCTCGAGACAATGATGGCTAACCCTAGATGTCTAGCCTATGGGAATTCCAACAATAATGTAAGTTTTCTATGGACTAACCCTCCAAAATATATACAAACCAAGGGGTCTATGGATGGTACAAAGTCGGTTTATCGGAAGGAAACCTCCCGACTCTATTCTTGTCGCCCACGCATTGAGAAGTCCCATCCAACATGGTAGATGATCTTGACGGATCTCAGACGCCCAAGCAACCCAGCCCAAACTCCTAGGCCGACATCCGAGGACCCTCGAATCGAGGACTCCTCAAGAATCTTAACTTGCTCGCAATGTCGATGTAGTATGCGGACACAAGTCTTTGGCTTTGCAAGGCGGTTCTCCTTTATACTGGATTGAAGATAGCCCAGATTGGTTTCCATGTCAGTCTTTATGATTCCTCCCTGCCGTCGCCTCGATTTCCATGCGCTTGAGTGAATGTGAACGGTCCGTTATCCTTGTATTTAAATATTCCTGGCAGGGACAAACCGCGCCTATAAAGCGAGGCGAGATCCCTAAGCTGACATCTTGCATCGCACCCAAAAGCACCAGAGCAAGCCACAAAAAATCATGACGAGCGCCCCTGGTTCTTCCTCGCGTCCTCATGGCCCGCAAGAGGGGGATTGGCAGAGTTGTTCCATATCTCACCTCCAGCTGAGTCGACTCCATATGCAAGGATACCTTCCTCCCCGCATCTAGTCTCTGTAGGGCGGGGCTAACCACCATAGGCACTGATGCATTGGCGGAGAATTTCCCCAATCCCAGTCAAGGGGAGAGGGTGTGATTTACCTCATTTCTTTTGAGGGCGGGATTCCCCATCCACCCCTTCCTTAGGGGCCCATCGAACACTATGGGATCCAAATGCACAACCTCACACCAGGTTCTATCCTACATATTTCTGGTTTTGTCGCCTCCAAACTGTTCCTCGGGTTGCAGGCTCACTAACTATGGAAAAGGTTCTTCGCTTTGTCCCCCACCATCGTGGCGGGTCTATTATTGAAGTGGGCGTGTCGGCATGGCGACGCCTGATCCAGCTTACCTGCTGGGACTCCAAAGAAGGGATCTACCAAATGGTCTTTGGAATGGTTCTACATTGACGATGTACTCCTTCCGCATTCTGTCCTGCAAGGACTGCCAGAATTTTCCAAATACTTTGAAGAAGCTATATAACGGTCCCAAATCTCCGCCAAGAAGATAGTGCAAGGTGATGAATAAACAAGATCAAGCTATTGACCCATTCCGACTCTCCATCGAGAAGTTATGGCTATCACAATAAAGAGATGCATTCAGCCACTTCAATCCCGAGTGACCTTTATGGAACTACACGAGGACGACGATCCCGCTTATAGGCTTAAAGGGGCCGATGGCCTAGTCGATTAGCGGCAGCTCGCCACCTATATAAAGGAGAGGAAGAGGACTTTATGCATGTAAATTGCCGAGAAGCCTATTCCATGTACTCTCCTATTGAATGGGTAAGTTTTTTTAACCGCTCAATGCTCTTTTATCCATAGGAATGCACTATCCGAATACCTTGGCTATTTGTTTTTTGAACAGTCATGGAGGCAGGTTGTCGAGAACATTAACTGCCCCGCCCCCAGCCAGAGGATCATGATCACGATGAAGACCCCGGATTCCATGAGGATCCAGACATATTTGTAGAGTTCAAAGATGGAGTCTACTATCAGGCAAGCCTTGTCGGCTCGTAGGTGGCCATTATGGCTGACTACCCCAATCTTTATCCATTCGTGAAGGTAAGTGCACGGAAACTGTATTCTCTAGGAAAAGGAATAATTCCACCTGTCTCCTTATCTTCTACATTGGACCATGCTTTGCAGGATCGGTGCTCAGAAAGCCGTACCCAAGGAAGGGCGACCAAGAAAAGGTCAGCATCCTAGCGGAAGGGCCGTGGAAAATGAAAGGAGGATGGCAGCGCTTCCGATCCTGTTCCACCATCGAAAAGGTATATACTTCTTTGTTATTATTCAGTCGTGAAGTCGAGCCATCATTCAATCCTCGCGCTATTATTGCAGGAGGGTATTCACGACTCGTGGGTAAGGTCTTAGCCACCGAAGGCGACTAATCCGCACCGAGATACTACGGACGGGGCGATGCCGACGCAGATAGACTAGATCATCGCACGGAGATCCGGATGAGATGTCCGTGACCAACTCCAAGTCGAGAGTCGGCGAACCATCATCACTTAATAGAAGCCTTTACGCCCGCCTTTAATAGAGCCAGAGTTCAACACCCTAAGCAATCGTGAGGTGCTTATATCCGAAGTGTCCGGGATGCACTCACCGGTCGCCGCCGTTTCTCAAAGGATATGCGTAAAATTTTCAAGAATTTAATGGATAGATAGTAGTAGTACTTCTGAGACTTAAAGCGGTGACCAAACCGATTTAAGGATAGTTTGATGATCATAGATTCTCAAGGAGAAGAATAGTGCACTGACCCGAGAGCTTGAAGAAATAAAGAGTGCCCCAATGTACTATGGCAATGATAAAAAATTGGAGGAGGAAGTAAAGAAACAGGCCGAAGAGATAAAGAGCTTAAGGCTCAACTCTTAGAGGCACAACAAGAAAAACAGAAACTAAAGGATGGTATATTCCGTATGTCTTGCGAACCGTCCGGATTATTTGAGAGAATCATATAATGCGGAATATGATAGTTCAGTTGATGCAGGTATGTTGACCGGCCGCCCCGAGGAGAAAATGCCAGTTCTTCAGAGTGACATTCTGAAGGAGCTGGCCAAGCTGCACGAGCGTGCTTGGAAGGAGATGAAGAATATGGCCAAAGCCTTATGGCCCTCTGAGGGAGTCCTGGACTAGGGGGTGTCCGGATAGCCGGACTATCATCATCACCGACTCCAATACTATGAAGATACAAGATTGAAGACTTCGCCCCATGTCCTGGATGGGACTTTCTCTGGCGTGGAAGGCAAGCTTGCGATATGGATATGTAGATCTCCTACCATTGTAACCGACTGTAACCCTAGCCCTCTCCTGTCTATATAAACCAGAGGGTTTTAGTCCAGAGGACACACAACCATTACAACAATCATACCATAGGCTAGCTTCTACGGTTTAGCCTCCTTGATCTCGTGGTAGATCCACTCTTGTACTACCCATATCATCAATATCAATCAAGCAGAGTAGGGTTTTACTCCATCGAGAGGGCCCAACTGTAAAAACATCGGTCCCTTGTCTCCTCGTTACCATCCGCTTAGACGCACATCGGGCCCCTACCCGAGATCCGCCGGTTTTGACACCGACATTGGTGCTTTCATTGAGAGTTCCTGTGTCGCCACCGATAGGCTTGATGGCTTCTTCAATCAACAAAACGCAGTCCAGGTGAGAATTTTCTCCCGACAGATATTCGTGTTCGGCGGTTTGCATCGCAGGCCAATTCACTTGGCCATCCGAGCAGATCGAAGCTACGCCCGCCATCAGGTCAGTTTGAAGCTCAACTTCACGGCCGACACCCACGGAGACTTGATCTTCGACGGATTCGACAAAACCGGCGTGCGCGCTGTCACCATGGGCATGATTTAGCTCGCCACCGACAGTGCCTCGAGGTCGCGACACGAGTCCGCTCCGACCCATAGTTCGAGCAGACCGCGCAGACGAGGATGTGGCTGACACCGCCGAGCTGCAACTTCTACGGCGATGGAGCCAATAATCGACATTGTCCCTTATAAAGCTCGGACTCCGAGGCGCCGGACTCTTGCCGGACTCAACCTCCTGCGCCTCGCCAATCGAATCCGACAGCCGATCATGGAGTTCACCGCCACGACATCTTTCAAAGACTCACCCTTTGACATCCTAAATTCGCAAAGCATCTCTCGTTATCGAGAACTCTGCCGGATCAGGGTCGATGGTTGGGATGCGACGACGAAGAAATTCAAAGCCCACCCACCACCCACTTTGTAGCCACTCGCCGACGCATCTAACCGACATGCTAGACTACGACCAAGACATCAACGGTATGGACGACGATGCCGGAGACGATCAAGAACCAGCCCACAGGCATCGAAGACCACCTGCCATACGACATATACATGGTGGACACCCCAAAGGATGGGGACGGCAGAAGCAATGGAGGCAGATTCTTCTAAGAAACAACCAAGCGCCATTGCCGGCGCCGCCTAAATCCCGCCACAAGAAGAATGGAGATTCCGCACCGAGATAATAACACCCCAAAGAGTGCCAAGACAACCCTCCAAAGAAGATTCAGCACAGAGGACAAGGAAGCTAGCCTCAAGAGAGAGCGCAGACGAGGAGGATGAAAATTACATGCCTCCTAACGGAGACGAGGCAAGCCTCAACGACAACGAATTCTGCAGGCGATCCGCCTTAACACGAAGCGTTTAAACGCAGCTTATCGCCACGCAAAGAGCCTAAAGAAAAGCAGCAACAACTTCAAGCTGATCAAGACCTGGGCCGACAGATGGACCGAGGTCCTCGCGTCAAGAGTATGAACTCAACGCTCCAAAAGCTACCAAAACGCAAGTTCTCCGACTCAGAGGAGGAAACATAAACCTTCATCACCAACGCACAACACGGCAGATCGACCACCCCGTGGTCGCGACAGAGAGGCATCTCGCCTCCATCAGACCGCACTCGCACCGCCGAAAAGTACTAAGACAACGCTTCTTTGAGCTACGCCGTGATATTGCTCAATATAGGCACCGCACACCCACTATGCTTCTGCATTTAAGTAATGGATCATCAAACTCAAGGGTTTAAACCCGTGAACATTGAATCCTACGATGGCACAACAGACTTCGCGTTTGGTTCAAGATTATCTCCTTCATATCCATATGGCCCGCCACGATCTCCACGCCCATCAAGTATCTCCCACTCAAGCTTAAAGGACCAGCTCCATTGGCTTAACAGT